>JABUQX010122629.1:0-10000 GCA_015478945.1 Trachelipus rathkii | reverse complement strand
AACAATTCTTTATGGTTAACATATAAAATCTTTCTAAATATGTTATTCCCACTTCTTTTTTTTTTTATGAGCTTAACAGTAGACTGGGGATATCTCCAGTGGTCCTCAAAACTTGTGCTTCTGATCTTGCGCCATTTCTTCGTAAACTGCTTCGGTCTCTTGCCTCATCAACCTTCAACCATTCCTGATGAGAACCCCTTTGAGATCATTCAGCCTTTGCCGGAGAAGGGAGACCACTCTCAACTTTCTAACTATCAATCTATTTCTTTAAATTTTGATCTTTCTAAAGTTTTCAAATCTACTCCTAACAAGAAATTTTTTTTGAAAACTGACTCAAGAGAGAGAGGAGAGAGAGAGGAGAGACGAGAGAGAGACGTCGATGTGGGAGATGAGAGAAGAGGGAGAGAGAAGAGAGGAGAGAGAGAGAGAGAGAGAGAGAGATTAAACATTCTAATCTTATCCCTAATCGGCAGTATGGTTTCCGTATGGAGGAAGCCTTGACTGGTGATCTTGTTTCTCTCCTCCTGACCCATGGGTCTCTATTCTTCGGCATTTGGGTGAATCTTTTGCAGTGGGGCTAGATCTATGGAAAGCATTTGATAGAGTCAGGCATAAAGCTTTGA
The DNA here is from genome assembly GCA_015478945.1 of Trachelipus rathkii. Lineage (NCBI taxonomy): Eukaryota > Metazoa > Arthropoda > Malacostraca > Isopoda > Trachelipodidae > Trachelipus > Trachelipus rathkii. The sequence continues at coordinate 9,377 of JABUQX010122629.1, read as the reverse complement.
TTCTAAACTTCCCTCTTTGGGTATCTATCCTCCCCTCTGATTTCCCCCTCTTATCACTGTTCATTCATTAAACTTTATAATTTGTGTGGGCATTTCCTGGGGGAGATTTGGTTTCTATCTCAAACTTTTTCTCTAATTTCCCTTTATAATGATCTTTCGCAAACTGTTATTTCCCGAGTCACCTTTCACTTCTTATTTTCCAATAATCCTCCACCCTCATTATATACATCATAGAAGAACACAAAACAGCAAATGTTAGCTAGAAGTGAGTTTTGGTAGCAAAACTGATATCTTATCCTTCATGTATCTTTAGATATAAAAACAATATATTTTTCTTCCAAAGCACTCAAAGTTTCTATCCTGTACCTCCTGTTTTTAATATTCTTGGTATTTCTTATTTCATGGTCTTTTTTTGTAAGCGAGCATACTAAGATGTTTGGGTGCTCTGAGATGTATCAGAACTTCTTGCGCGGACCCTAGCTGCTTGCTTTATATTCTGGACGCTGTTCGTTCCCTTATAATGTAATATACATCGGCATCATCTTGGTCTGGTTTGACACAAGCTTTTTCCTCCCCTTAAAAAGTATATGGAATTTTCGAACGGTAAAACTCTTTCTAATTCACTAACTCATCTCCCTTACTCTCACTAACTCTATCTTTCCTCTCTTCACTAACTTCTTATCTTCCTACTCTAACTCATCTTCCTACTCTCAATCAACACTTCTATCCTTCCTACTCTCTACTAACTTACTCTTCCTACTTCTAACTTAATTCATATCTTCCTACTCTCACTAAACTCTCATCTCTTTCCTACTCTCACTAACTCTATCCTTCCTCTTACTGCCCTGTTTCAATCTCTTTCTGGTCACCGAACTGTTGTATTATCCTCCGTATGCCATTGCTATTATGATGATTACAATGGACACTCTCTTGTGAACTTCTCTCCATCCTTGGGGAGAAATCATTACACTCTTCTTTCCACACAGTCATTCATTCTCTTTCCTGTCTCTCTGGCCACCAAACTTAAATCGCCTATGCTCCTCTTCCTCCCTCAATTATTAAACTCCAAGGGGTCCCTCTTTTTAACCATTTCATTCCGCGCCTAGGCACAAAAAAAAAAAGTTACCTAAGCATATGTAAAATTATATATATATATTTACTAATAATATTATAGTATATTATTATATATATATATATATATATATATATATACTTATATATTATATATTACATATATTTTATATATATATATTATGATATTATATTGGGGCCGCCCTCATTATTCTTGCTTGCCCTAGGCCAATTTCGCCTAGTTTGCCCTCTTAAGCGGTTTTAAGAGGGGCCATGATATTCATAATTTACCAACTTTTCCGACTTTTCAACATTTTTCGAAAGTTTAGTGGCTATCTGTCAAAGTCTATTTATTGATATGAATAATGAACTGTGTTTTTCTCCAAACTCTGGGAGAAATAAGGTAAACATCCTGCTTGTGTGGTGATGGAAAGACAAAAATGGATGTACATTATGGGATTATGGTGTTTTGAAAGGAAAGTCTTTTTTGCAGGGCATTTTCTGTTTTGGAGACGAAATTTATTTGGGGCAAGGCAGTTTTACTTTAAGAGAAAGAGAGCAAAATTAAAATCTTTGGGGGGAAAATAGCACTAAACAAAACACCAGCAAAGTCATATTTAAGAAAGCAGAAACAAATGTGCTCTTATTTTATAGTATATAAGATTTGTGACTATTTAACCTTGAAGATGAGTTTTAGTATATTAAAAGCCTAGTTATTTAATATGTTTATTATATTTTTATATTTATATATTTATATATTATATATATTATTAATAATAATAGTGTATATATCTTTTTTATTTTATCTGATATATATAATAATATTAATAATTATAATATATTATTACTAATATAATTTATATTAAATATCAAAGTATAAAGCCACAACATATATATACCTATATATATTATATTATATTATTATTTATATATAAGGCCCTATATATATATATATTATATATATATATATATATATATATATATATATATATATTATATAGTTAATTATATAATTTATATATTATAATATTAATATATAATTTATTTTCAAATTTCAATGATGGTTCATAAAAATCTCCCTGTGTAATCTGTTTCACAAGCCTTCTAAAGTTAGATCCATCAAAGGGCATAGCACCATAAACAAGTGTATAAAGTAAAACCCCTAACATGCTCTTAAGATAAATTAATTTTCAATAGAAAGCAAAAACAACGGTGCTTACAGTAAGAAGAAGCATGTCTTATGCAGAATTTTTAATTTAAAAATTAGGCAAAAGATTGGACATCGGTTTTTTAAGTTGAATTAGATAATCTAGGAATAAAAGATGATACACAAATGTACCAGTGAATTGTATGGTGGCATCTATTGCAGGACTCTCCCTTTACCATAGAGGAGAGACGTTAGACTGCGCATTATTATAATTTCTGATTAAGAATGATAAAAATGGTTGTGTGTATACACACCTCGTTCCTCCTTGAAGGGAACGTCACGATATAGTCGGTTGAGAGATTCCAAGAACTTAGGGTACGCACACGCACACTTAAGATCAAGAACCATACCAAATGTATCGGACAGATCCCTATCAATGCATTATTTTAACGATGAATATAATCGGCCCTTTATTATCGATATTTTCTCATTTATCGAATTTGGTAGTATCGGATATCGGCGTAGTAAATTATGAGAGGAAAGTATTCGGTAAAATGGATAACAATTGGTTTAAATTCTTTGGTAGATATATAAAAAGAGATAAATAATTTTTTTTTTGCAAGAAAATTCACACCTTCACCAGCAGATGATTTTGTCTAGACGTTTCTCGAATTGAGGAACTACTCTAGAGAGCAATTGAACTACCTATGACCCCGAATAAAAGAGGGACGACCCGCAACCCCCTATTCCCTGTGAGCCTTTAGAGAGGTCTGGTACGAGCTCGTGACGTGGAATTGACGCACATAGAGTACGACGCGCCAAATGGGGAAATAGAATCGCAAGAAGACAAGGAACTGTGGATGTGCATTGTGATATAGACCGTTTTTAAACGCGGGAGACTTTATATATGTTGTTTTTTGTTTTATACTCCCACTCTCCAATGATGTTAATCAACCATACGCATAAACATAGAGGAGTATTTTTCGTTCAAAAAGGTAGCCAGTGACATAAAGATAAGTGGGGCTGAAAAACTTATCGCCAGTTCGCTCTGATTACATTTATCTTTAGCGGAAAAAAAATACTATCGATACTATCGCTAAATATGTATTTTTTAATTAAATGAACTGGTTGGCTGTAAATTGCACTTGTATGGCTAACAAACGTTACTACTATACTACTAAGGCACTTATTATTAGCTTATTAAAAACTTATATCAACTATACTACTATCACTATACTAATATACATTATAATAACTAATCTTTAATCATACTTGACCCTCAACTTATATTAAAACTATATTAACTTACTTAACGTTATACTTTAACATACAACTATCATACTGTGACCTATCTTTTTAATTTAAATATACTATCATTTACTTATAACTTAATACTTACTTAACTATATCATTAACAACTTAATACTTAATACTCCTATCCGTATATACTTAACTTTTTATAAATACTATATAAATATTTATTAAAATACTGTATAAAACTACTTAATATATACTCATATATAACTTATATTGAGCGCCCGTAGTCAATACTTATATAATATATATATATAATATATATAGTATATTCATATAATATATATTTCTATTTATATTATATTTATATTAATTATATAATATATTGTATATATTATTTTTTATATATATATTTAATATATCATTATAATATATATATAGACGTAATAATATATATATATTATATTATATTATTATTCATGTAATATTAATACTCTAGCTATATTATATATATAATACTAAGAAACAATATTATGACTAATACTATTAATAATATGTATATATATTATATATTATATAATTATTAGTATATATATAAATATAATATATATATATATATATATTTATATACTATTATAAATTATAATATTATATAAATTATATATATATATATATATATACTATTATATATATATTATATTAATTATTAATATATTAGTATATATGTTAATAACGCTATTTTGGGAAAGAATCAAGTGAAGTATAACAATAACTGATTTAAAATATAAAAATTTCTTGTCAGTTCTAAACTTATTATTTTTGGCCCTAAAGGGAAAAGTAAATTGTTGCTGGGTAACAGTTCAATTTTGATTTCAGATCTTTTATGAAGGATTTGGTATGTTTATTTTTAAATTTAAATGAAAAATATAAACGAATATAGTAATTAAGAATGAATGTCTAAAGAATACATTTCGTATTTCGTAATTCATTGCCTCAGACCCTTTCAAAAAAATAGAAGTAGGGTAGGCGGGCACAATTTGACTTGGGCGAATTTGCCCCAATTTTAATAATATATGATTTTTCATTTATACCAAAAAACATAACTCTAATTTGAAACTGTAAAGTTTAAATTAATTGAAAATTAAATCAAAATTTTTGCAGAATTATTGCAATTTTTTTTTTTAATTTATTTTATATATACATATTACCCTGAGTATTATATTATTAGTATATATCTATTAATAACTGTATATATATATATATAGTATACCTATATATATACTATATTATATTATTATTTAATATATATATATTATGTTATAATATATATATTTAATATATATATAGCGTATAGCGCCGTATATAAAGTATATAGTGATATCTAAGACGAAATATTGTAAAATAATAGCAACTACAGTATTATATTAATATATCATTTGCAGTAAAATGATTATATTATATAAAGGACTTTGGAATCTAGAATTATAATAACAATAAATATATAAATATAAATAAATAAATAAATAAAACAATATAAAAATAAAATAATATATAATCAAATAATACACGATAAATACATATATAAAAAAAAATAATAAATATCAAAAAATATATAAGATATATAAATAATACAAACAATATAAAAAAAAAAAAAAATAAGATAAATGATATAATGTAATAATTCAATAAAAAATAATATTAATATAAAAAAAAATAAATAATTTTTTAAAAATAAAAAATAAAAAATTAAAAAAAAATATATTTATAAAAATTAAAAATAAATATAAAGAATATCTAATAAAATAAAATAAAATAACTAATACAAATAAATAAAATATAATATAAATATAAACCTATGAAAATTATTAAGTATTATTTAATTTAGAGTAATTATGCATTGAAGACTTTTCAAAAGTTGCTTGAATTTATTTCAAGAAGGCTAAAACCTCCATTAAATAAAAAGAATGAACATATATTTACAACAAACATTAATGAAAATTGGAAAAATTTTAATAAAACAAAGGGTAATTGAACAATAAAAATAATATAAGTTCATATCCCATCACAAACTACCAAAAAATTTTATTATTCAACCTATTAAAGTGTTGGAGAAATTCAATGTTTAAATTAATTTAAAACTAAAGCATTTAAACAAAGAAGTTGGAACAATTTTTACATAACATTAAAAAATACAACTGAACAAAAAACACTATATAGTATAAAAATTGGTTAGATAAGAAAAGTCAGATGACTTCACAAAAAAAAAAAATCAACTGAATTAAAAAGTATTATCGTAGTAAAAACGTATCGATAGTTTCCCCATTCACAGAGTACAAACTTGATACAGATTATTTAAATGGATTATATAGATGGCTGAGTATGGTATATGTACATAACATAGGATAGCCATTTGCCGAAATGGCATGGTGGTTAGAGTACAATAGAACACATAGTTTAGAACAATAAGGTCACAATTTAGGTTGTTTGGTTAGGTAAATAGGTTAGGTTATAGGTGTAGGTTACAGTTAGTGGTTAGGTTAGGTTAGGTTTAGAAAGTACTCAAAAATTTAATGTATTTACTCTAAAATTATTAAAATAACGATACATTAATTATTGATTTTCGTTCCTGGAGTCAACTGCTTATAAATAGCCATATATATAATATAAATAATATATATATATATTATCATATATACTTATATTAATATATCATATAATAGTAATATATATATATATTATATTATTATCTAATATAATAATAATATATATATAAATAATATATATAAGTAGTATTATATATATATATATATATAGTAATAGTATTATTATAATATAACCCAACCTTAGACAATATGAGGACAAGTATTAGGTTTAATATCTGTGTGTGCTAATCATAATTATGACCATCCGAATAATATAATACCACCTATATATATCACGAGTCATTGAGTTCCCGAGATATTCATCTATATTTGTGTGAGTAACATGTGTCTTTTAAATTACTTCTTTGGTGTGAAACTTCGCGCCACAAAGTGTTGGCATTTGTGAGGTGATTCATCACATATGATAGAGATTCGGTGGCACGGCCAATAGTCCGGCTCTGACAGAACACCTTTACCAACTGTCGGAAAATTTAAATGGTTTTTACTATTTGCTATGAATATATCGTGTCAAATTTACAATATATATATATTATATATATTATATATATATATATATATATATATATATACTAAGGTATATATATATAATTATTATATTATTTAATGACTAATGTGATATATATTATATATTTATATATATATATATTAATAATATATACAATTAATTAATATTTATACTATATATATAATATATATATTATATATAGTTTTAATATAATCATATATATTATATAATATATATAATACATATATATATCTATGCTATTACCTTACTAAAGGTAGTGTCTTTAATAATATATATATATAACTATATATATGTGTGTGTACTGTGTGGTGTGTTTGTGTAGTGTGGTGTGTGTGTGTATTTGTGTGTTACTAATCTTTACACCTTCTAATTTAATAATTAGCTTTCCATTCATACAGAGTGGATTGCACCAACAATTAATATTTTTAACCTTTAATAGCTGTAATATTTACTAATTCTAATTTAAATGATTTTGTGATTTATTCTCAACCGCTCCAATTACCTTGAAGCATTCTGTTCTATATTATACTACTATATATATATATATATTAATATATATACAATATATATATTATATATATATATATATTAGTTTATTATAAAATTTATTTTATATATATATAATATATATATACTATATATTATAATATATATAATATATATATATATATATTTATATATACTATATATTATATATATATAATATATATATATATATTTATAATATATAATTATATATATATATACTTATATATATATATATATAATATAATATATATATATATATATTATGTAGAAACCTCAAATCATATATATACTATATAATTATATATTATATAGGTATATATATATCATTAATAATCATATAGGTAGTTATGTCTGTAAAATTATTGTATAATATATATATATATATATATAATTACCCGATAATTATAAATATATATATTATTCCTCAACTTTAGTATATTTCATTGTAATAATATATATATACCTAATCTAATTGTATATGTGATATATTTATATATATATTATTATATATAATATATATATATAATATATATATATATATATATATACCTATGGTATTTATTATAAGTATTTATATATATTAATGTTGATATATAATATATTATATATATTATATATTATATATTATAATACTATTTTCTAAATATAATATTTTATAATATATAAAGTATATATATAAAATATATATATATATTATTTGTATATATATTATCTTCAAATATTTCAACAAATATATGTATATATTTCTGTTCTTTGGCTTATTATTTGTTGTGCTTATATATATATATATATTAAATAATATTTAAGTATATATATATATTATAAATATTATAATATTATATATATTCGAGGGCAGGGGCAAATCCTGACGAAAATGTTTGAGCATGCGGAAAATTATAATAATATCTCTAGTCTGGAAATATATTCAGTTTACCATTAATATATATACCAATTAATAATGATTCATTTGAAAGTATAGTATAGTATATTTATATATATAGATATAATATATATATATATATATCATTATAGTTGATATATAATAGTTTACGTGCATAAATAGCTTACTATTTTTTTCTTATTATAGTATTCCTCACAGGTTAGATGTATATATATATATATCTTATAGTATATATTATATATATTCATTCTATAGGTGTTTTATATATCATATTAAGTTATATATTGTTTATAATTTTAATATATTATTCACTATAGTATTTATTATAATTATTATTTTTCCTTTTTATATTTCAATATATATATATATATATTATAATAATATATAATATTATAAGTAATAATTTACAGTATATCAAATATTTATATATATATACTATATCAATATATCATAGATTATGATATCTGAAAACATTCTGACTCTATATATTTCACATACCCCAATGCCTCAATATATATATATTATTAGATCCTATTAATATATCGATACCTACTATTTACATTATTTATTAAATATACATATTCTTTATCAAGATTTGGAATTCTTCTTTAATTAATCTCCAATTAATAGGGAGGCTGGATAATATATATAATTATATATAGTATATTAATTATACTAATGTATATAAGAATTAATATGATATACCTTACTTTCGCAGGTTGCTTAATGAACCACCATTACACTATAAGTTTCCCTTACCTGAGTGTCAAAGCTAGTCGTCTCTCACCGAGTCATTTTGTATTCTTGGTGGAGAATAATATCCCACTAGCAAAATTTACCTCTTACTGCGGCTTAGTCGACTATACGAACCATGCACTTTTCTGTGACAAATTTAAATCATTTTCTCGTTAATCCAATTTTTTCACTTTATTTATTATAATTATTATTGTCATTGTTTATTATAATTAGTATTTTTTTAATTTAAACTTAATTGTTCATTCCTAGACAATTTTTTTTTAAAATTATTCTATAACATAGATGATACATACCAATATTTAATTTTTTAATGCTAAATATTTTACTATTTATATTTGATTATATAAATAATTCTTAAAAGAATTTTTAATTAATAAATTGAAAAACAAGGTTACTCTCATCGAATACATTTAAAAAAACTTGATAATACTGGAGGATTACAGTATGTGATTTACCCTATCTAACCTTAACAAGCGATTTGAGTAAAAAAATCATAATTCTTCTATATCTCTATTCTCTCACTTTTTTAAA
>JABUQX010122628.1:30000-34351 GCA_015478945.1 Trachelipus rathkii | reverse complement strand
CATTGCCACTTCATATATATATATATATATATATATATATATATATATATATATATATAAATCGTACTTTATGTGTACTATTATGACTACGAGAAGCAACAACCTAGAATTAAAAAATCTCCCTTTTATATAACCTATATTCATACTTTAAATGTAAATTACCTTATTTGACCAAGTAAGGCATAATAAGCGCTATTTTTGTGAGGCAAAATTCAGTATTAAGACATCTCCCTCTTGTGTTAGTTATCTTCATACATTGCAATTATGGTCTTATTTATATTACTTACCCCATCTGACCTAACTTTATCTGTACCTAATGGCTCTTTTTTTATCTTTCTATCTCGGCTAGACATCTATTAACTCAGAGGAAGAAGGTGAGAACCAACTGTTATTTTTAATTACCTTACAGTATAACGTCAGTAATGTATATATATATATATATATATATATATATATATATATATATATATATATATATATATATATATATATATATATATATATATATGTATATATATATATATATATATATATATATATATATATTATTGTGGGTCATTTTATCTTTATAGCAATTTATATGTTCACTATTATTTAAATATACTTTATAAATGGTTGATTAATGCTAATTTTATTCTCAACATAACATTTTAAATTGTCAAAACGTGTTTATAGCCTTGTCAATTGCAAATTGGTGACCCTGGAGTGACCAATTTTAGTGTCTCGAATATAACAGAGTAGTAATCAGAATTGTTATAAAGGATTTCAATAATACTGAATATATATATATATATATATATATATATATATATATATATATATATATATATATATATATATATATATATATATATATATATATATATATATATATATATATATAATTAAAATACTTTTATTGTAATTAATTTTACTTATTTTAATTAATCTATTTAATGCAATTTATTTAATCTCCAGTCTACTTACTTGCCTAGTTTTGAAACTGACGAAGTCCGAGAAATTAGTAAATATGGGTATAAAAGATAATTTGAACTTCATTGGTAAGATACATGAAAAATAAGTTTTGTCTGAGAAGATGAGAACAATTTGAAATAAACAGAGTTTGATAGAAAAGGTGACTAAAGAAAAATTCTTGTCAAGCAGGCGCAGGTATGCTACTAAAAGAAAGAGCCATATGGGAGAGTTAGTTGATAACAGCTTTGATATATAACATTAAAACAACAGTGATTAAGTAGAGATTGTATAAGAAGGGGAAATGATAATTAAAAAAAATCCAAGGATTTTAGCTTTTCAAAAGGTCAGTATAGCGGTAAATCTATTAATTTTTAAATTAAATTATATGAAAACAAGAACGAACCAAAACTTTGTAATTCTAATAACTAAATAATGTAAAGCTTTTGAAGGTTCCTTAGAGCACCTGCATGTTTGCTTAGATGGGGACATTATTTAACTCTCCAATAAAGGAAAGTCAATACAAATAAAATGCATTAGAGAATGTAATTTTTGTGTTGAACATAGTTGAAAGTATAAAGATAAAGAAACTAAGTTTTTAAATCATGGAAAATAATCATATTTTTCTTAACTCATTATTAACTCTAAAACCCTATTTGAAACAATTAAAAGTTTCACCCTAGGTGTACTGGTATTGCAAAATGGAAAGGATAATGCAAGTTGAAGACATAAAAACTTACAGTAGGAGTAGATAACTGAGGAAATCCAAATTACCAGATTTATGAGCAAAAGAATTATGAGGATAGAACAAAGCACAGAGGATCATCAGTAATGTTCTTCTGGTTTTTAACATCAGTGATGGATATCCTTAGAAAGTGATGTTCATTGTTCATAAAGAGTATGAAGTAATATTGAAAAAAAAGAACAAGAATCGGTAGAAAGAAAATATCATTCTTTGAAAATATCCATTTTTTTTTTTACAGAATGTCAGCACTCACGGGCAAAGCCCTATTCAAGGAGGGGACAGAAAATAATAATAATAATAATAAATAAATAAAAATAATAAAAATATCTAAAGATATTTCAGACTTCTTCATTAGTCTCTGACTTCCATACATTCTTCTTCCTCTAGAAAATTTTTCCTACTCATCCATGATTATCAAAGAATCTGCATAAGCAAAACTGATCAGCAGAATTTTCTTCTCACTGCTTCTTTTCTTTCTTTCTTTAGTTCTCCTGTTTCATCAGCATTGTTATAAAGAAGGAACAATTCAAACAATTTACTTCTAGCTGACCTAGTTTTCATTTTCTCCTCTTCTTCTCCTTCAAAACTTTTCAGACTTCAGCATTTTCAACATTTGCTTCGGACATAACATCAGACAAAAAATCAGTGTAGCATACACTGTCATTGTATGAGTTTGTGCGACCGACGATAATCAAAAAAAGTCAAGAGGTTCTTTGCAAAAAGTCAAATTGAATATTAAATTTTAAAATTTTCACATTCTTCAAATCATTTGGTATCATTAAATTGACTAGTTTATATATATATATATATATATATATATATATATATATATATATATATATATATATATATATATATATATATATATATATATATATATATATATATATATATATTTCTATATATATACATATATATATTTTTATGTTCTTATGTAGACATCTATATATATATATATATATATATATATATATATATATATATATATATATATATATATATATATATATAAATTCATTTATAATATAATAATATATATATATATATATATATATATATATATATACATATATATATATATATATATATATATAACTTAATAATAATATATATATATATATATATATATATATAGGGCCCTCTTAACCATTTTGTGATATTTTTTGTTTCTTCTTGTAGGCCTCTATATGAATTGGATAATGATTTAAAAGTTATAAAACAAATGATTTATTCAATGAATAAGTAATAAAAGTTGCCCGTTCGTTGAGATACTATTTTACTTCATAAGTAGACGAAGGAGTCACTGACCTTTCCTGAATTTGACTGCCTTTCTAATTGCGTTTTTCTTGCAATTTGAAATTTGGAGGAGCTCGGGAGAGAGTATCTTTAAGTGAGTCTTCTATTTCTTCTGATTTTGTATCTGACTGAGTATCTCAATGAAACGTGGCTTTATATACAATATTTGATGTACTTATGCAAAAATTTTGCTTACGCACATTTTAGCATAAGTTTAAATATAAAAACGAATTAAATTTTTTTGCAATAGTTACAATTGAGGGTACTACATTACTTCCCAAGCTAAACACGGAGTGGTAAAGTATATAAATACATAATATGAAAGAATAATAATCATTCAAATGCATACATATTTGGGGCATTTGAAAATGCGCACAAACATATAAAACATTTCAATGACTAAAAAGACATTCAAATATATGAATATCTGCTTATGCTCTTAGACATAAGCACACATACAAACATTTGAATGCATAAAAATACAAAATGTAAAATGGTATACATAAAAATACAAGAATGTTATACATAAAATGAAAGGTGCATTCAAATATAAACATATTTGGTTATATCCGTTAGATATAAACAAGAATACAAACATTTGAATACATAAAAATACAAAAATATTTATACATAATTATTGATATAGAACAATTGAGCTGCTCGCAAGAGTTAAATCGACCACATCGATCGAACCGTTGAATCCAAGGAAAGGTCCATTTCTAATGTATCCATGATTTGATCCAATGCGCACGAAATGGTTTAAAGACTGTAGTTACGAAAGACACATTGCAGTATATGTGAGGCGAAGTTGCCTGAAATTTAGGTCCTTTATTTGAAAGATTTCTTCATAAATTAAAGGGAATTCGAAAAGAAATCTGAGTTAGAAGTGGAATCCAAAAATGAGTTTCTGCCCATAATCAAAACTTAAAATGATGAAAGAAATCCACACCGAAAAGGAAGTTTGCTATGTCTAACGATGAATCCTCGAACTGTGATATTTGTGAAAAGATGAAGACCATAATCCAAAATTGAAAATGAAAAATGAAGTCCGTATCGATAATGTTCGTTTGTTTGAGTCATCTTCTCGGGGTGTTCTGATTGGGATTTTTAGTATTATTGTTTTTCTTTTCTTTATTTTGGTTGTTTTTTTGTTTTGGAGACAAACTTTTCTTGGTGAGGATGAAGGAGTTAGTAAGATCGATCGTAATAAGAAGTTACTGGTGAAATGCTGATGGGTTATCAGAAGGCGCTGGGTGTTCCACTTCCGGGATTATCAATATATAGGGGCCCTTATATTAAGTTCTTTGATATTATTTTTTGTTTTTTTGATGTAGGCCTCTATATGAATTGGATAATGAT
>JABUQX010122628.1:0-17500 GCA_015478945.1 Trachelipus rathkii | reverse complement strand
GTGCTTGTTCTCTGCCCATTCAGGCTAGAGACAGTGCGTATCAGGAGTGGAAAAATTCTCATTCTCCTATCACTCTTGCTAATTTTCATTCAGCTAGAAATCGTTGCAGAGATACTCTTCGACGAGCAAAGCGGGCTTTCATCAAACGAAAGTGCACTAACCTCCTTGGTTCTCCTACTGACAAATCTTTCTGGCCTCTTGCCAAAAACATCTCTAACAACTTCTGTAAATCTGTCTTTCCTCCTCTTATTCGTTCTGATGGTTCTGTTGCTAATTCTCCAACTGAAAAGGCCAATCTCTTCGGCCTCCTATTTTCCTCTAACTCAACCCTGGATGATTCTGGCATTCCTCCTCCTCCTCCTCCTCTCAGGTGTCCTATGCCTTTGCCTGTGATTACATTTGATCGAGTGCATGGGCTCCTGAAATCTATGAACGTTAGGAAGGCGGGTGGCGGATGGCATTCCTCCCTGTGTTTTGAGGGAGTGTGTCCGTGCTGGCCCCTCCTCTCGTTCAACTATATTCTCTATGTCTCAATACTAACACTTTCCCTCAGTGTTGGAAGCACGCACATGTCCAACCTATTCCGAAAAAAGGAAGCCGCTCTGATCCTTCTAACTATCGCCCTATAGCTCTCACTTGTATTCTATCTAAGATCTTTGAAACCCTTCTCAACTCTCATTTCTTAGATCATCTGGAATCTTATTCACTTCTTTCCGATCGCCAGTACGGCTTTCGGCGCTCGAGGTCTACTGGCGATATACTTTCCTATCTTACTGATTTATGGTTTTCCGCCCTTAGGAACTACGGGGAGACTTGTGTGGTGGCGCTTGACACATATCCAAAGCATTTGACCGGGTATGGCGCGTCACTGCTCTCCAAGCTCCCCTCCTTTGGGTTTCCTCCTTCTCTTTGCTTACTTATGTCTAGTTTTCTCTCAAATCGCTCAATATCGGCTGTTGTTGACAGGGCGACTTCTTCTTCTTTTCTGTCAATTGTGGTGTTCCTCAGGGTTCTGTCTTATCTCCTACTTTATTCTTACTTTTCATTAATGATCTTCTCACCTGCACATCTAACTCTATCCACTCTTATGCCGATGACTCGACCCTTCATTCTTCAACTCATTTCAATTCTGCTCCCTCTTTTACTTCTAGAATTGCCTCTCGTCTTAATCTTTCCGATTCTATTCTCGCAGATCTGGATAGAATTTCCGGGTGGGGTCGTCTCAACCTTGTGAAATTTAATTCTTTAAAAACTCAACTTCTACAAATCTCCCTCTCTAAAACACCTTCCAACTTTCCTATCTCTTTCGACGGTTCTCTCGTCTCTCCTGTTGACAATATAAACATCCTTGGCCTTAACATTAACAAAAAAATGTCTTGGAAACCTCACATCACAACGGTTGCTAGGGCGGCCTCAAAGAAACTGGGAATTCTGTTTAGACTGCGAGACTTTTTTTTCTTCTTCTCAGTTACTCCAGCTATACAAGGGCCTCATCCGCCCTTGTATGGAGTACTGCTCTCATATCTTGGGGGCTCTGGTTTCACCCGGCTTTTGGACAGGGTCGAGCCAAAGGCCAAAAGACTTATAAACTTCCGTACTTTCCACTTCACTTGACCCTCTATCTTTGCGGCGCGATATTTGGTGCTTTATCTCTTTTCTATAGGTACCGTAGCGGCACGAGGGAACTTGTAACTCGCGTACCACCACCTTTACGACGCCCGCGTAGCACAAGGGGATCTGTGTCTGCATGAGTTTTGTGTGGATATTGGTAACTCCAGGCTAGTTCACTGTGGTGCTTCCTTCTTTCCTGCCACCTCTGTTCTGTGGAATTCTCTTTCATCTTCTGTGTTTCCTGCTGAATTTAATCTCCCTCACTTTACGTCTGTGTTCATCTGCGAAATTTGCATTGGATTGGTGAAGAGCTACCAGGACGATGTGTACCCCTCCTTGAAGAAGCTCTGCCAGTGTCAGTGTTGATATTATAAATAAAAATGAGACATTCATATTACAGTAAAGATAGTCACTTGTTTGTCACTATAACTGGAATTATGTTTGTATTGAATAAGTTTCAGCCTTAAAATAATGAATGCATAAAATACATTTATGGAGGGTGAGTAACCATTCTTGACATTACCATTTCATACCATTTCACTCACTTTGATATAAGATGATACTCCCTCATTTATATAATTCACAGTAAGATAGATTTCTGTTGTCGAAGTCAATCAGTGGGGATGATATTTCATCAAATAATAATTTTTTAGCTTCCTCAACATTTAATTTTCTACCTTTTTCATCATTGATCATACAAGCATCACTAAAGAGATGTTGACTTGTAACATTTGAAGTCGAACAAGCAATGTGAATCCTTGCTAACTGTGAAAAATCAGAATATGTTCTTCACATGCATCCTCCACCATAAAAGAGGATCTTCGTCAAGGGAAATGTGTTTTCTTACGTATTGGTTTGACTTTTTAATACCTTCTTATACAGTGCTATCTTCATATCACTGGAATGTCGAATTTCATTATTTGTACCATTGATAGTGATGAAGTTGGATTGTTTTAAAGCAACGTGTGCTTTTCTTTATTTTTCATAAACTATTTTAGACGTATTTTTCAATTTCTTCACATTTTCAACCGAAGCTGATTTCCCCTTTCATGAGACACTGAGAAGTGGAAAATTTACAAATCTCTTGAAGTAGTCACGAAAGGGAATAACGTTTACACTATTGATGAAGAGATTTTGCTAATTACCTTTATTGATTTAAAAAAGGTTGGAGTACAGTGATACAGTTTGGTCAGAATAAATTGCCATGGGATCTTCAGACATTTATTTTAGCATTAGAGCTGCCATACAAACTAAGAGATGAACTAAGTTCTTGCATCCTTATCATCGTTTGCAGAGTGCTGCTCCAACTAGTGGTAACGTAATGTATTGATGAAAATTGTGGAACATTAATTATGGTCTGAATTTTCTTTAGTCATTCTTGAATCATAGTAGAATGATTGAAGTGTGTTTCAATTTATCTACATTTTGAGAGAACGTTGCTGATTGTTGTTTGAGATTTAACACCATTTCTAAAGTTAAGACTTCGAGTGTGATTCAAGTTACTTCCATAACCTCAAGTTTGTATGAGTCAACTGAAGTCAACTATTAACAAAAGTTGCATACTTAACAAGCTGTAAACTGTAACTAACATTTGCAATACAATACGTAAACTTATCACCACTTTTCAAAACATATCTTCTAAACATATCATTATTATTTTGCTTACCGGGTTGCGGAACAAACTCCATCTAATATATATGATATATATTTTAAATAACTATTGTTAGTAATAGTAATATTATATTTTATAATAACTTATATATATAAGTACTTATATTAAATAATATATAAATTATAATAAGTATGTGAATGCATAGTAACATTCAACAAAAATTATCACAATCTTGTTGTAAAAATATCCATTATTACGTATTACCAATATATCGAAAAATACTATACATAATATTATATAATACTCTATACGCAAACTAATTTTTCACATCAATGTATAATAAATCAATAAACTTATAAGAAAATATATGCACATCAATAAGATGGGAATAACATAAATTCAAATAAACCTGATTAGAACATAATATAATATGGTATAAAATAATATAATATCCAGCTTTAGCTGATAAGAATTGAAAAGAAGATAATATAATTATTGCTTAAACGAATCGTGTACATAATAATTTCTGAGCTTAACAACAGTAAAGTAACTATATACCCTTTATATCATCATACAAAAACAGTAACCTTTACCGTAATCGATATTCGTGTGGAGATTGAAAATCAGTTAGTCACCTAAGTAAATACGTATATATCAATTATTAATAACACTTAAATAATTTATCCTAATCACTATACTTAAATAACCGTAATTATTCATATACTGATCATAACGTGATATATAGACCAACATAACAAAGTTTTAGGAGAATATATATAATTAACCTAGGCTTGATTAACAATAGGAAACTTTTTATAATAATTTAAGAATCTAACAAATAGCCATAACAAATCATTTTATAAGTCTTAACCAAAAGTGAATATAAACATTACAACGAAAAACCATAACACAGTAAGGCAAGAGGAAATGTCGCTTAATTATTAATCAAAGTTTCATACTTGATAAATCAACAGATAATAGAAACTAACAACGCGTATACAGATTAAAACGAACTGAAAGTACGAAAGCTGTTATGAAGTTATAAATATTCATTTAACAAATCAGAATTATAGCGATGTGTTAGTTTATTTTATTTTTAAATTCATCATTTAAACTTTTCGTTCTTTTAAAAAAAAAACTTTATTATTAATTTTTATTTTTTTTTCGTTAATTTAAAAACTTGTTTGTTTTTTAAATAAACTTTAAAATATAAATTTTTAATTTCGATTTCTTTGAAATACTTTTTGTTTCACTATTGAGAGGGGATTCAACCCCTAGGAAAGGTGTTGTAAGCGGATAAATTACCCTCCGAAGGATATATGTAAGTAAGGTCCTCAGCCCTTCGGGGACTGAGGCCCAATAACACGCTTACACCCCTCGGTTATTGAATATATGGTGCAATCCTCCTTCTCAGAATTATCCCACACACTACCTTCAAAAGGGAGTCGCATCTCCATAGGTCTCCTCGTACGGACAGCATATAATTGATATAGTATTCTTATTTATTAATATATCTTTATTAGTATTAAGTTAGATTTATAATTATCGTGTAAACGTTTGTTGCTTTATGATTACTCTTATGGATAATGAAAAAACTGTGATTATAATTCGTTAAGTATTGGGTATTTATATATGTTTATGTCAAAATATTATAGTATGGAGCTTGACTTTTAGATCTATAACATATGAGATAACTTATATTAATTGTAGATATGTTATATAAACTATATAATTATTTAGGTGATTCGAATGTGTTAAAAATAACACTTGATTTGTTAGAGAAATTAGAGAAATGATGAGTTTCGTAAGATATTACAATATAGTAATATAAATATATAATAGATTATTGAATATAATTTTATTTAGTTATACTATATATTTTATTTGTTAACTAAAGGATTGATTATATTTATAAATGAGAGAGATTTGTTAGAAAACACATATTATACTAACTATAAATATATATAATATATAATATATTTATAATATGATAGCCGTATAGAGCTAGTGTTAAGTTAAATTTTTGGCTGGAAATAAGTAAGTTAATACTAATATGGTCGAATAGATTATAATAAGTATAATATATTGTAGTATATAATTTAATATGGAAAGAAGGATGATTTATATATATATAAATAATGAATAATTAATATTATATTATAATTAAAGAATATAAATTTAATATATATAATATAATAATATTAATTTATAGAATTATATATATGTTATTAAGGTTGTTATGCCCAAGGAATTTTGCACAAAGTTCTACGTTTTATCTTTATAAGTTCAATATGATGTTGATACTCGAAACGAGTTACAGCTTTGGTGAAGTATAGTGTCAAATTCAGTATATAATATATTATAAATATATAGTTCAAAGAGCTGTGTATATTGAGCTTTTGATTTAGACATTGGTCACTTTAATGGGTAAGGAATTTGGATTAAGATAATAACGTTTTACCTGTTGATGAATAGCGGGTAAATAGTGGGGGAATAAGTAAAAATATCGAGGTATCTGTTAATACCTTAGATAGCTACTTACGCTTTGGAAATACATAAAGTAGAGAATTGTTTTAAACAGGTTATATGAACTGCCTTAATAGATCTTTTAAGATGCATTTATTGTCCGCTGAATTCTTAGTTGAATCATTACCATATAATCAAGTTAGCTTTTATTGTAAGTGACTTAAAACCTTTGTTTGAAATACGTTACCGTATATATATCTAGGTCAATACTAGTAATATAAATTAAGGAAACAGTTTGTTTTAATGTTATGTTTATCCAGAAATGTACACTCGAAATTAATAAGTTACATTTTAAAATATCAATTTTAATAGATCTTTTAAGATGCATTGTATTTGGACGGAGGATAGTTTTGGGATACTGTAGGTATAGAGGGTATGGGTTTGTAATTTGATTTAATACTGATTCTTATTGAATCAATTACCATATAAAATCGCAGTAAACTATGGCGCTTTACTTTGATATTTTATTCATAGAAATTATTTTTTATGTTAGGTCAGGATAAAAGAACGCGTGTATTTTTAATGAAATATTTTTGCTCCACACTAAAAACGGTAATAAATATTGAATTTTATGCAATTTTGAACTTGTTCTTATCGAAAGATTTTTTTTTCAACTATTTTGTTGGAAATGAAAATATTATAATTTTCAAAAAAATTGAAGTAATTAAGATATTTTTTATGCGTTAGCTGTGATAATTAGACAGGGTTATGTTAAATTTTGTTTAAATAATATTATGAATTTTGAATAATATGTAATAATTAACAACGATTCCAAAATATGGAGCGTAAAGCATCGAGAAAAAATAATAAAAGTAGTAGATATATATTTGGAAATAGATTACGTTTTGTACGATGTGTTAGGGACTTTACTGTTTGTAATTATATTAATATATAAATTGTTTAAGAGCTCTAAGGGAAGTTGTTAAATTGTTAGTAAGTTATTCATTACGTATTTAGGTATGTTGTAAATAGGTTATTTGTCGATGTACATTATATATATTTTCTTTAAGGTAATAGATTATTGTTATGTTAGCTTTATATAATGTAAAAAAAAAACGTTGTTATGTTAAGCCATTATATATCTGATATAAATGTTTAGTTACACATATAATAATGCTAAAGTAACTTATTTTTGTGTATATGTTGTTACCGATATGATACTCGATGATGTTAATTGTGACATGAAATCAAATAGAATCAATTAGAATCATATACGGTCAATGAGGGAGGCGGTGTTTGGCCTAATAAGGGCTGACGGGCTTAGAGGATTTAAATTGCGTATTGGTTGATTTACTTGATAAATTAATATATAATGATTTTATTGCTTTATTAAATTCTAAAAGTTAAAAATACTATTAACATTTTACTATTAATATTTATATTTCAAAAACTTATTTTTATGTTTATGTTTGTAGAGATAAAATCTTTAGTTATGTTTACTAGTTATTTCGTTGGTAATTTGTGTGTTATAAATTAGGACAACGGTTGATGATAATATAAAATTTTTTTAAATATTTTACATGTGTTTAATGTAAAAATTAACGCCTATAATGTTAAGTAGCGTAGATATATATGCCAGTGGAAAAGTGATGACTATGTTTAACGTTTGTATTAGCAAATTGTAGTTTACTTACTTAAATCGTTTAAGTGTGAACTTTTTTGATTAAGCTTAAATCAGTTTATTCGTACGAAGTAGTGTAAGGTTTTATTGTCGTTGTACATGTTTTTTCTTAGTTTCATATGATTGCCTATGTTAAGTCAAATTTATAATTGTGAAAAACATTGTTATGTTAGCAGGTATTCGTTGTATATTCGAAGTTTAGTATATAAAGAACTCATTTTATGTTGTGTTATAAAATATAAATGTATATCGAATAATCAGTAGTAGTTAATTAAAATATATAAAGTTTTAATATTGGTAAGAAATATGCTGAATAAAAAGTAATGAAATAGGGTTACGTTGTTGAACCGTGCTATAATAAGGTCTAATTTTACTGTTTTTTTATTGTTAATAGTATGGAACTTATTGTTAAATATGTTTAATAAAGTAGTTTATTCAGGCGGTAAGTGTTAGTTAAGTTTTTTGACAAATGTACATTATATTCTTAGTTTCTTAGTTCAGGTTATCACATCGGAATTAGCTAATTTATTAATGTTTTGAAAAACTTGTTACGTTAGTCAAATATATTTCGAAATTGTGTAATAGAAATTAAAAATAAAGAACTTGTTTATGTTATGTTTTGAAGCCGATAATGAATACTAATCGAAAATATGTGACTTGAATTAATCAATAGTTGGTTCTGTTATGATTAATTCGGACAATGTTTATTGATGCATTTTGCCTAAAATGCTACTGTGTCAGTTAGTAATGAAATTAACTGTATAATAGTTAAGATACGCTTGAATAAAAGTTTAACGAAATAAGGTTAGTTTTTAGAACGCATTGCAATGTTATGTTATGACCTTTATATTGATTTAAGTGTATGAAGACTTTATTTTATTAATTAACTCATCATGCATTACATGTATTGAATGTTAGTAAGTGAAAATAACTTATGGTATAAATTATTTTCATTTAGAAGTTCATGTGTATCCGTCTGATTTATTTGTTAGCTTGATTGATGATGGAAACTTTTGTTACGTTAATAGAGTATTTTCGTGATCGAGTATGAATTAATTTAACTCAATTCGTTTGTGAGATAAATTTTTGTATAAAATATTACCATTTATATATTTAAATAATTGTTTTTTTTTTCATCTTAAAGGCAATGCTGAATGAACTGCGAATATAAAGTTTACGGAATTTAATTAAGTGTATGCTATGTTTAGAATTACATTTCACTTGCTGCTATAAGTTGAAGTGAAGAAACTAATTAATTGTCTAACACATATAAAACAGAGAATCATTGGTATGTGTTATATAAGAGTTTCGAAAATGAACCAGACAAAGTAAAACATAGTGTATTGCATAATTGTTGTCGACAAAAAAGTGAAGGGCCGGAGTTTTTGAATAAAAATTCTCGAACTGAATTGGTTGAAAGAAAGATATATCTTCATTAAAACCTTAAAAGTGAAATTGACGCTTCACACGATATCCATCAGTAAGACATTTTTCGGCTTAAATTGTCGTGAGTTGGTACGATGACATCTTACTTCGCATCTCAACTGCTCGTTGTTATATATAATTCTTTACTACGAGTTCTTTCGTTATACCCAATTTTGTTAAATTATTACTTAATGTTAATTTTAAAAAAATCGTTGTTGACGGCGTTGCATTATATATTCGCTGCGTCAGTTAAATGATAAAGACAAGATGTAGAAATAAATTTTTGTTTAAAATATAAACTGTCTTTATATTTGCATCAATATAATAACGTCCTTTTATAATATATAAAATTTTTAGAAGGAAATGTTGAATAAAAAAGTTCCATATATATTAATTTTATGACTAGAATTTTACGTTGTATAATTTTGCGGACAATAAGTATTAGTTATTTATCAGATTTGCTTTAAAGTATATATAAATCGGTATAAATCTACATTGTTAATGTTAAGAGTTTAATATATATCATAAATGTAATGAACATAAGAGGTGGCTAAGAGATATGCTTGTACATTATTTTCTTAGTCGGGTTATGCTATGTTAGTCTATTTATTATGATACTCTATTCTTTATTGCAGATAGCAAGAAATTTTTTAATATTTCTGATTATAATAATTTATATACACAAAAGTTTACAAAAATAAAGAATAAATGAAAGTGCACTAAAAGAAAGCATAAATGTTTAAAAAAAAAATAATTTGTTTAAATAATTTTATAATTGTTAATTTTAAATAAAATAAACTAATAATGTATTTAAAATTATAATGATTATGCCAATCTAAATATATAATGCTATCAGAGGTTACGTCATCCACTATTTTCAAACAATTTTTGTATGTTTATGTTAGTATTCTTTACTGTTGTTAAGTAGTGAATTAAACTTTGTAACAACAAAATTAATATGTTATTTTATATATTGCCATAATGTTTCTAGGAAAAACGAACCAGGACTAATGAATATTCATATGGTAATATGACGTTATAAATTGAGTTTCGAAAAAAGTGTAGGTAAGGAGTATTGATACTAAAATCAATCTCGAATGTTATCTAGATAACTTTAGTGAAAACAGGTTTGGAAACTTTTAAGTAATGTTTAACAAGTTGTATTTACGTACATTTAAGAAATTGTAGTATAGGTTTGCTCGATAGAATTATGTTAATTACATTTGTACAGTATTATTTATTAATATTAAGTAGGGATTGCTTATAGTTAAGTAAACTTATTATTAATGTGTAATCTAATATAAATGTGAATAAATATTATATCATTTAACCTATATAAATTATTTAATTATAATATATATATAATATGTTTGGAATGACCATTCATATGGATTTGAAATAAATGAAGAATTTGTGAAAAATAGTGAATTACGTTTATGATATGTAGTTTATGCTAATTGTTAGTTTTATTTACGTTTTAAGTTTAAGTAGTGGAAACTTTTTTATATGTTAAGCGACAGTGATAATCAGAGAATAAAAAATAATGTTAGTTTGGTTTGATAAATAGTACATGGTACTACTACTCCATTTCAGTTTGTTAATGCCGTTAAAAGAGGTCAGCTAATTTTTAGATGTGAAACCATAATTTTGTTACGTAGGTTATATATACGTTTTATGATTCCAATGTTATAAAGACTTTTTTGATTTTATATATTGATTATTTATATAGAGATATATTAATTATGAAATTTATATATTATATCTTATAAATAATGTGTTTATTCAAAAATGAGGCTTAAAATATTTCAGTACTTGATAATTACAATATATAGTAGGATCATTGCAGAGTGTGTATAGGATAATAAGTTTATGATGGGTAGAATATAATATATATAATATATATATATATAGAGTATTAGTAACATTTATTATATTAGTATATTTTGATAAATTATAGGTATAGAGATATTATATAAAAAAATTTAATTATTAATATATAGGAATAATCATAATTAATATATATATTAATATATATAGATATATATATACTTATATATATATATATATTTATATATATAAATATATAAT
This sequence comes from Trachelipus rathkii, assembly GCA_015478945.1. Classification (NCBI taxonomy): domain Eukaryota; kingdom Metazoa; phylum Arthropoda; class Malacostraca; order Isopoda; family Trachelipodidae; genus Trachelipus; species Trachelipus rathkii. The sequence continues at coordinate 6,617 of JABUQX010122628.1, read as the reverse complement.
TATATATATATTATATATAAAATATAATACTATCATATCATAATATTGTTTAATATAGTAATATATAGTAATAGTCCTATTACAGGAAAGTTTATGAAATTGATCTATATATGTTTCATCATAATGTTTATATACAATATAATATGTAGTGGGTGAATAGTTGATTAATTGATCTTAGTCTAATAGATTATTTTACGTGTTTATATCAGACTTGTTATAATATAATAATGTGTTGATGAAAAAATAATAAGTTAAAGATTTAACAGTACTTCTGTTAAAAACAATAAAAAGAATAATAATTAATTTAGATTTTTTGAAAACAAAAAAAAGATTTTAAAAGAAAATAATTATAAAATTAAAAATTAAAAAGTTTAATTAATTTTAAAAAACAAAAATGTTTCTAATAAATATTATGTGAAATTAAATTAAAAAATAAATAAAAAGTCTTTTTTATAAAATGCAAAAAATTTTTTTTTTTAATAAGGTAAATACATATTATAAATTAATACTTTATTTAATAAAGTTTGAAAAAATTTAGTATTAAAAAGAAATAGGATGAAAATTTATAAAAATAATAATAAACAAACAAACTAAATTGTAAATAGGCTAAAATTGTAGTCATGAAAATATAATGTATAAATATGTTTTAAACCCTTCATCAAGTCCTTACTATTACCTGTTTCAATTAAATCTGTATAATAATGCAATGTTAAAAGGTTGAAATTTTTTATGGAGCTTTAAGTTAAGTTATGGAACTTTAGTTGATTGTTTTAAGAAGCATTTTATTCTATATGAAGCAGGTATATTATATATATAAGAGGTATATATATAGTGGTATGTTATTAAAGTTTTAATCTATAAAATTCTGTCGTACGGTGAGAATGGTCCATTTTGGCAACACGTGACCAACATCAGCTACTTTATTGATGTTGAAAAAGAAAAGCAACATTAAATTTATCGTCAATACCTTTTATATATAGTCTGAAAATTATATAAATGATTATAGTTTCTATTGAAGTAAAAAATTATTATTATGATTTAAATTTGTTTACATATGTTAATTAATGTTAAATTAACAGGATTAGGTACATAGATAAAATTAGTGAAATAAAATTAAAAAAAGTTATATAATGAATTAAGGTACGTTCTGTATTAATGCTGGCAAGGCATTTTAAACTGTTGTTAAAGTAATAAATGAAATCTTTTAGTTTAATAAGTTAAACTGTTAATTTTCAGTGTGATTTAAAAGATGTTAGTTAGTTGGTTTGTCACTTGTGTGCACAAAACTTATTAATTATTTAGGACAGAAATTTATATGAAAGCCTTTTATTGATGTGAAATTCTGTTTGCAAATAGCGTATTTTTCGTTAGTATATATTAAATAAGTTCAAATCTAGTTAAAATTATAATATAGGTTTATATAGGTGATAGACAGAAATTGTTTTGTAAATGATTTACTAATATTGTAATTATACAACACATAAATTTAAGCTATGATTACGTTATGAGATAATTGTTGATTTTGTAAAAAAAGTATTAATATATTAATTATTAGTGATTAAACTAGTATTTCCGTCGAAGTTATCGTTAATAAAACTGTTAATAATAGAATTCACTTAAGCGTTAACAGAAGTTACTTTTATACCTTATATTGAGTTAATCAGTTCTATTATAGTTTAACTTTGTATTTAATTATTTTTTTTGTCTCTGTGTTATATTTAATAAATATACGTACATAAAGGCATTAGGTTAATTATAAGGAAGTTTTTGGTCATCTAAATTATAACACATTATATTCTATTAGTTTAATCATAGGCTATTATGATTATAGTTAACTTTTTGATAGGTGCTGAAAAACTTTGTTTATAACATTAATACTCAATATAGCATAATTCTAAAAAGATCCTATTTATAATTGCTAATAAAATATAAGATTAGTGTAAATTATTAATTATAATGATAATAATAATTGTTTGTTAAATATTACTTACTATGTTAATGTAAAATAAATAACAGTGGAATATGTTGATGAGAATTTATGGACTTGCAACCGGCATAAGTAAGAATTAATAGGGATGACGTTTGTATGTCAAAATTAATGGGTTACTAATCTTGTTGAATTAAATAGTATTTTACTTTATAAGTTAATGTTGAAACTGTTTATTCTGTTTAATTAAAAATATACAATGTTTAATCCTATATAAGTTTAACTAAATTAATTTATTAAATTTTATGTTCATTCATGAAGATATGTATTAAATGTTAAAATATATCTTCTATTGTAAACGTGAAACTTTTGTTATCGTCAAGAAATATTTTAATTCGCAGGATTAGTACAAAATAAAAATGAACGTTATTATGCTTATTCGTTTAACCCCAAAAATTAAGATACTCGATATATTAGTTGAATCAAATAAATAGATTTATCGCTATCAATTAGATGATATAAAATATATTAATATTTTTAACGCTCTACTAAGACGAGTGATACGAATGTAATGGATGGGATATTTGCTATATAATAGGGAGGATGTTAAGGTAATATAATATGGTGAAGGTGTACTTAAATTTACATGATTCCTCTTAGATAAAAATTATTATTAAACGTTTATTGAAAGGGTGTAAATATAAATGTAATAAACACATAATATTTTATCGTATTATCGATTTATTGTGAAATTTTGGAGGAAAGATTATAATGTGAATGAATTATGGAAACCAAATTACTAGGATAAAAAAAAAAAGTTTTAAAATTGAGAAATAAAAATTAAAAATTAAAAGTTCTAATTTTAAAAACAAAATAAGTTTTAAAGAAATTAAAATTAAAAAAATAAAATCGAATAGAAAAGCAAAAAGTAATTTATAAAAGTAAAAATTAATAAAATAATTGAATAAAATGGTAAATATGTTTTTTTAAAATTAATTATAAAATTTTCAAGAAAGAAATAAAATTAAATAAATAAAAGTTTTTTTAAAAACTAAAAATAAGTTTTTAAAGAAATGAAGTTAAAAATTAAATTTAAAATAAATAAATAATAAATAATACAAACTACAGCGTGAAGAATAATGAGAATTTAATATATGTATATAATTTCCGGCATCAGCTTCGAATGTTATCTGAAAATCGTATCTGTAGATTTAACTAATTGTTAGTTTACTTTAAACTGTTTGAAGGTAAGTATGGTACTTGTTTAATTAATATAATCATCTGTGATTAACTGCTTATATCGTGTCTTATAAAAGTGTATTATTGAGCTTTAAAATTTGTATGTTATACAATAATATCCGTAAATAAGTTCATTTGATGACAAATATGTTTGCAATTTTATTTTGATGTGAAAACTTTGTTAACGTTAGCATATATTTCTTTATTTTAAGTATATATACATATTGAGTGATGACAGATAAATTACACCATATATTAGTAATAAGTTAAATAAATTTTTGAATTAAATGATTACTTTAAGTTTAATGTTTGTCTTTGACTACAGAGATATTGTTAGAAAGAAAAAGTATGATAATGGTTTTATAATTAGTTGTGTAAATGTATTAATGAATTTGTCATAATGTACAATATTATTCGTTTTAGTTCATGTGAGGCTATGTTTAAAATATATAAATTGATTGAAAAACTTTGTTTATGTTTATTAGTGCAACTTGTTATTCAGATGCGTCTAGAAATTATGATAATTTACACAAAAGATTAGTTGATAAATTTTGTTAAAATTGTTACTATTATTATAATGGAATATAATTATCTAAATGTGATATGTTAGAAAAAGAGTAAGTAAGTAATAGGTGTACAAGTTCATCTGAATAATAGTGATTTTACCCAATTAAATTTAAGTTACTATTATAAATTACTGTTGTTTAAGTTAAATGGACTTTAAAGTTCAGTTTAACAATGTTTTATATTATTCATGTTTTAGAATGTGTTAGTTGTAATTGTGAATGCAACGTCGATCCATACAGCCCTCCATAATAATAATTTAGTTTAATGAAAAGGTTTGCTTAATTATATTATTAATGTCGAAACTTTGTTTATGTTAAGTATTAAATATTTCAGTTATTCAGATAATACTTATTTATAATATATCAAGGACAATAAAAGGTAAATATGGATAAAAATTTTGTGTAATTTAAATAATTACTAGTTTAATGTAAATTATATCGAAGACTGTAGTTTAGGGTAAGTTATATAAGGAGGGAAGTAGTGTTAAAGTTGGACTGGTTAAATATATTACTTAATATGATATTTTTATCTTATTACAGGTTTTTTTTAATTATAATAAGGATTAGTAAAAAATACAAATTTTCTTAATGTATAATATTAAATATAGATAAAGCGGTAATTAAATTTTAGCTAAAAATACAAAAACTGTAATTAAAACATAATAATAACAAATAATACAAATAATATTAATTTTTATTTTTATACAAAATATGACTTATGAAAAGCAATAGAAATCATAAATAAAATGTGAGTGCAGTAGAGCTAAGTTAGAGGGGCTGGTATAGGGTTAATAATATAATGTAGTGGGAAGGCTTAAGAAAGGGAGGCTCCTATAGAAGTTGATTATCCAGAAGCCTCCAGAAATGCCTTCCAAAAAAGAGTCCTGAACGTTTTTGATTTATATACAAATCCAAAAACGATTGATTTTTTTTATTTTAGTTTAATATAAAACTTATTGAATAAAGTATCAAAAACAACTGAGATATTTTTATTTTTTTTATTTTTAATTTTTTTTAATTTGCGATTCTACATTTTTTAAATTTTTTAAATAATAAAAATAAAATTTTTTTTTAAATTTTTTTAAAATATTTTTTAATTTTTTCAATTATATAAATTTTTAAATTTATTATTTTTTCATTTTTTTTTTTTTTTCAAGAACATTTTCTAATAATAATAATAAGCCGGAGTCGGAGTCGGTAATATATTATATAATCGATATTTCATAGTAATATACTTGTTATATATATATATATTTAGTCTATATATATTTATAATATATATATTATAGTAAGTATTTATTTCTATTATAATATATTAATTAATATTTATTCGGATAAATGATCGAATTAAGTATAGGATTTATATTAAGTCATAAGGAGTTCAATGAGTTGTATAATTAATATAAGTGTCTTATATTAATTATATAATAATACGTTAAAATAAAATAATGAATAAATAACGCATGCTCTTAAAGGTAGATTTTTTTTTTTATCCCAGATTCGATTCTCTTCGTGAATTGAACAAGATTAAAATCTTTCTAATAAATCGTATTAATATAAATAATAATTAAATATATATTTAATAAATAAATAAGAAAATTAAAAGAAAATTAAAATATAAATATATGTATCGATATTTTTAATTACATTTATATAATTAAATATATACTTAAATTATAATCTTAATACAATCTTTTATTAATAATTCAATTAAATTAAAATAATAATATAATAATTAAAATAATAATAAAATATAAATAATTAAATATAAATAAAATAATACCTAATAATAAATAGTAAAAATAATAATATAAACTAAAATAAATGACTAATAATACATTAATCAATAATTATAACTTTATCTTATCTATACAGAGATTTAAATATGTGTTATAGTTTAATTATAGCTTAATTTTAAATGTTATAATTCTTTTAAAATCAGTTTCTTAAATATCAGATTCTAAAAAGTAACTATAATGTATTAAATATAAGATATCAAGAGCTAAAGCAATTACGTAATTATTCCAAAAGTTAATTATCAAAGTATATGTTTCGACATTATATTAGCTGAGAAACTGTATATACTGTTAAACGTTATATACTTACTTGAATTTGGGTTAAAATAAATATATTGTCCAGTGTTCACTGTGGACCACGTAAATACCTGATTTACTTCTAGATGATTTATAGTCGAAGATTGCGCAGTATTGACGCGACGATAACTCAATAATATTACCGAATACATTGGTACTCGCGTATAAAGGTATGAAAGCGTAAATTGCAATTCACTAATATATAATATATATATATATAATATATATTGTTATATAAATTAATAGGTTTTTTGGTTAAATTTTCGAGTCATTGAATGTCTCTAGAAATATTATAATATTTTCCTTTTTTATAATTATAAAATAAACCAATCTAATAGTGTATGGTGTTCCCTTTTAAGGGATTTGCCATGTAATAATATGATATGAGTAATCCTGTATAAATTATGTATAGTATTATATTAATAATATTATATAATAATATATATATTAAAAAGGAAGCAGACATGATCCTACTAACTATCGCACTATAGCTCGCACTCGTCAATACGAGTGGTACTGTTGCAATATATTAAATTAATAAATAATTTCATACTTATTTCTGTGTATATAGAACTGATAGAAATAGTGAGTTCTGCTTTTGTTTTTGTTTTTTTTATTAACTACTGTTCTGTCTTTTTACTTATAAACCGATATCGAAATGAGCTTCGTCGTTCGGAGTTAAATTGTTTAAAAAAAAAATCATGATTGTCATTATTGAATTGTAGAACTTTTGCGCTCCTTGCACGACGACGTTCATGGTCATTTTCATGCAGCCTTTGTGTTATTCTGATT
>JABUQX010122627.1:0-11169 GCA_015478945.1 Trachelipus rathkii | reverse complement strand
AAATAATCTTTAGCGATAATCCTTTCAGAAAAATATCTTTTCTTGAATTAATCTTTGAATAATCTTTGAATAATCTTTGGAATAATCTTTGAATAATCTTTGATTATCTTTAAATAATTAGCATAATTCTTAGCAATAATTTTATAGAAATTACTTACAATCAAGGTTTAGGAAAAACTTAGAAAAATTTTAAGAAAAGTTCTATAGAAAATCTTAGATAATCTTAGAATATCTTTGAAAATCTTAGCAATAGTCTTTAGAATATCGTAGAATATCTTGAACTAATTTTGTAGATATCTTAAGAAAATCTTGAAAAATCTTTAAGAAAAATTCTTTTCTTAGAAAGCCAATTATTTTAGAAAATCTATTAGAAATAATATTAAATAACTTCTGTCTAAAGCTATTAAGACTAGAAGCTTAGTTGATAATCTTAGCAATTCAACCCAAAAAATCTTCTAGAAGAATATAATCTTAGAAGATAAATCAACACGATGAAACAAAACATCTTGAAAACCAAAAACAATCTTAGAAAAATCTCAAAGATCTCGGATAGATCATAGAATATCTAATAGAACCTATAAGTCTACAAACCCAACATAGAAATTACATTCTATCGCGACAAACAACACCCCCAAAAGTAGACAATAATAATGAACTGTTAAGAGGACTATAATATACCGAAAAAATCAATAGAAATAAAATCCACAGATAGAACACCTAAATAAACTTAGAATCTAATTCTCATGGCACCCTAGAATAACCTCATATACGAAACAAATCCTACTAATAAACACCATCATGTAGAAAAAAATCTTATGAAAAATCTATTATCGTATGCAAAAGAAAAATGAGAAATATCTTAAATATTCCAATCGTATTTCAGGATCACCTTAAGCATAATCTTAAGCAATAATCTTAAATGCAATCTTAGTAAATAATCTTCGGGAATCATATAACGTATAAGAAATAAGTCTTAGAAAAAATTTTCTTAGAAAAAAATGCATTAGAATAAAATATTCTATAGGGAAAAAACTGGACGTGAACACAGCGGAAACGGTTTCCAATAAGTAATTTACGAAAAAATACTAATTTTAAAATTTAATTTCTTTTTAGAAATAATCATATTAGATTCAAAAAAAAATTGGAAAAATATATCAGAAAAAAATCTATAGAAATTAAATTTTCTCTAGAAAAATCATATTATTTCTAAATAGAAAATATCTCTTATAGTATCTATAAATCTATTAGGGTACTTAATCTATAGATAATTTCACTTTTAGTAAAAAAATCGTAAATGTAAAAATCTTTTAGGCCCAAATCTTAAGAAAAATTTTAAAATAGTAATTAGTTCCAAAAGGGATAGTTCTGTTATATAAATTAATCTTATGTAAAACAAAATCTTAATAAAAATTTTGTAAAAAAATTTCATAGTGAATAATAAGTAAACAATATGAATTATCGAAAAAATCTTAGAACAAATTCTAGATAAGAAAAATTTTTTAAAAAATCATAGAAAAATTAGAAGCTGTCTTAGAATAATCTCTTAGGAGGGGGAATTAATAATCTCTTAAATAATCTTATGTAATAATCTTAAAATAAAAAAAAAAAAAAAAAAATCTTAGAATTAATCTCTAGAATAATCCTTAGACAAGAATCCTTTTGAATATTCTATAGAATGATCTGTAGAATAATCTTAGAATAATCTTAGAAAAATTTTTAGAAAAACTAGAAAAAATGTTGCACTTTCTTAGAATATTCTTAGAAAAATCCTGAAATAATCTTCAAGAATAATTTTAACTATTATAGAATAATCTTAGAATAATCTGCTAGAATAATCTTAGAAAAAAACATCTCAGAATAATCCTTCGAATAACTCTTTAATAATCTTTGGAATAATCTATGATATCTTTGAATAATCTAAGAATAATCGTAGAATAATTTTCAAATTAAAATTTTAGATAATGAATCGTCAGGTAAACCCTTAAAAAAAATTTTAGAAAAAATCTTAGGAAAAATATAGAAAAATCTTAGAATAATCCTAGAATTATCTCTTACAAATAATATGTTGAATAATCTCTTGAGATATGCTTCAGAAATAAGTCTTTGAATAATCTTTGACATAATCTTTGAATAACTTTTAATAATCTTGAATAATCTTTTAAATAATTCTTTTAAATAATCTTAGAAAAATCTTAGAAATAATCTTAGAAAAATCTGTATGAAAAATGGCTTTAGGAAAAAAAGTAGAAAAATCTTGAAAAATCTTAGAAAAATCTTAGAAAAGTCTTAGGAAAAATCTTACGACAAAATCTATAGAATAATGCTTAGAATACATCTTTAGTAATAATTCTTAGAAATAATCGCTAGGAATAATCTTAGATAATTTTTGTATTAATCTAGGAAAATGCTTGCAAATTTTTTTTTAAAAATCTTAAAAAATCTTAGAAAAAATCTTAAAATAATATAAGAATAATGCTTAAGAATAATGCTTTAGATAATCTTAGAAATAATCTTAGAATAATCTTGAATAATCTCTTTAGAAAAATCTTTAGAAAATCTTAGAAATATTGTTATCTTAGAAAATTTTTAAAAAAATCTTAGAATAATCTTAGAATAATCTTAGAATAATCTTAGAATAATCTTAGAATAATCTTAGAATAACCCATGGAATAATCTGTAGAATAATCTTGAATAATTTCTAGAGCGTTGATCCGAGCTATATACAAAATCTATAGACAAAATCTAAGAAAAATTTATTAATAATCTTAGAATAATCTTAGATATCTAAGAATAATCTTGGAATAATCTTACGAAATAATTCTTAGGAAAATCTTTAGAAAATCTTGGTAGAAAAAATCTTTAGACAAAATCCTAGAAAAATCTTAGAAAAATCTTATGAAAAGTCTTAGAAAAAATCTTTAGGATAATCCTTAGGAGTAATCTAGAATAATCTTCGGAATAATCTTTGATATAATCTTGAATATTCTTTGAAAAATCTTAGAATAGTGCTGAATCAATCTTGTGAATAATTGTGTCCACTAGAAAAGGCACATCTTTGAATATCTCTTGCAAGTAATCCTTAGAATAATCTTAAAATAATCTAAGAATATTTTTAGAATAATCTTATAATAATCTTAGAATAATCTTAGAAGAATCTTTAAATAATATTTGAATAATCCTTGAATAATCTGAGAATAAACTTAGAATAATCTTAGAGTAGTCTAAGAATAATCTTAGAATAATCTTAGAATATTCTTAGAATAATCTTTAAATAAATATTTTAATATTCTTTTGAATAATCTTTGAATTAATCATTCTGAATCATCTTTTGAACATAATTTGAATGGACACTGAGCATAATCTTTTATAAAATCTTTTAGATTCATTCTTAAATTAAACTTAAGAATAAATTATAAATAATCTTGGAATAATCTTAGAATAATCTTAGAATAATCTCAGAATAATCTTGGAATAATGTTAGAATAATCAGAAAAATCTTAGAAAAATCTTAGAAAAATCTTAGAAAAATCTTAGAATAATCTTAGAAAAACCTTAGAATAACTTTGAATAATCTTAGAAATAATCTTAGAAAAATCTTAGAAAATCATTGGAACAAACTACCACTAGGTTTTTTGAATAATCTTTGAAGCTTAATCTTTGAATAATCTTTGAATAATCTGTGAATAACTGTGAATAATTTGTGAATAATCTGTGAGTAATCTCTGAATATCTGTGAAGTTAATCTGTGAATAATCTAGTGAATAATCTGTGATATCTGATGAATAAGCTGAGAATAATCTCGTAAATAATCTGTGAATAAATTTTTCTGTGAATAACTGATAGCCTAATCTCGTGAATAATCTGTGACATAATCTCGTTAATAATCTGCGCTATCAGGAATGTGAGTAACTCGTGAATTATCTGTGAAATCATCTGTGAAAATAATCTGCGAAATAATCTATTACTTATCAGTTGCTAATTTTATTGATTAATATATTGAATAATTCTATTGAATAATCTCTTCCAATAATGTTTGAATTAATCTTCTTTAATATTATTTTCAAATAATCGTGAATAATCTGTGAATTAATATGTGAATAATCTGTAAATTAATCCAGTGAATAAATCTGTGAATAGGTCTGTGAATAATCTGGGTGAATAATCTCGTGAAAATCTTCGAGTGATAAGTTTGTGGAATAATCTGTTGAAATATTCTGTTGCATGATCCTCGAACTAATCTATTTCAATAAAGTTTGATAATCTCGACTACATAATCTTTGAATAATCTTTTAAATAATCTTTGAATAATCTTTGAATAATCTTTGAATAATATCTTTAAAAAATTTTTGAAAAATCTTTGAAAAATCATTGAAAAATCTTTGAAAAATCTTTGAAAAATCTTTGAAATATCTTAGAAAAATCTTAGAAAAATCTTAGAAAAATCTTAGAAAAATTTTAGAAAAATCTTAGAAAAATCTTAGAAAAATCTTAGAGTAATCTTAGAATAATCTTAGAATAATCTTTGAATAATCTCTTGAATATTCTTTGAATAATCTTTGAATAATCTTAGATAAATTCTTTGCTGTTAATCTCTGAATTAATCTTTGTTAATCTCTGAATTAATCTTTGCATAATCTTTGAATTATCTTTGAATAATCTGTGAATAATCTGTGAATAATCTGTGAATAATCTGTGAATAAGCTGTGAATAATCTGTAAATAATCTGTGAATAATCTGTGAATAATCTGTACCTAATCTGTAAATAATCTGTGAATAATCTGTTAATAATCTGTGAATAATCTGTCGAATAATCGTTGTGAATAATTTGTGTGAATAATCCTGTGAGTAATCTGTGATTAATCTGTGAATAATCTGTGAGAATCTGGATGATCTTTGAAAAATCTTTGAATAAATCTTTGCTATAATCTTTGGCAATAAGTCTTTGAACTAATCTACGGAAAATCTGTGAATAATTTGCTGAAAATCTGTGAGTAACTCGTGGAACTCTAATCTGTGACTAATCTGTCTGAATAATCTTCGTGGAATAATCTCGTGAATAATCTGTTGAAATAAGGCTGGTGAATAATCTGTAAATAATCTGTGAATAATCTGTGAATAATCTGTGAATAATCTGTGAATAATCTGTGAATAATCTGTGAATAATCTGTGAATAATCTTTGAATAATCTGTGAATAATCTGTGAATAATCTTGCTGATAATCCTGGTCTAAAGAAGTTTCTCTGAGGAACAAAATATCCTGACAAAATTACTAATTACACTAAATCCTGTGTAACTGTCATGTTCTGCGCATCTGCTGATGGGACTCTTCTGCCACCCTTTGTTGTTTATAGAAATCCCTCAAGAGGCGCTGGTATAGTGCATCAATCATGGAAACAAGGAGGACCCAAAGGAAAACCATGCTGCACCAAAAGGTGTTGCAAAGATGGAACACAATTTTGATTATTGATTCGGTTACAGAAATGTAAATATCAGAGAAATAGTGTTCAAAATTAAGGGCTGAAAGGACCGTGAAGTCATTTGAAAATGTTTCAGCTCTACAAAAATCCTATTGTCACACTTATCCATTCATGTTCTTAACCTTTGTCAGCAAAATGATATTGCATTCATTTGCCTTCCACCTAATTCAACACCCTTAGCCCAACCTTTGGATGTAAGTTTCTTCCGTCCTCTAAAGCTCACCTGGGGAAATATGATTGAGGATTACAAGCAGCAATACCCAACATCATCTACAGTTGATAAAAAAGTATTTCCACAGATGCTGTCCAAGCTTCTCAATATGTTGGACTCTGCCGGGGAAGGAAACAAAATAGCCAATAATGTAATCAGTGGTTTTAAAGGGACAGGAATATGTCCACCCGATGTGACAGAATTACTTAAAAGATTTGGGAGAGCTGCAAAAAATTGTGAAGCTGACTACAGCAGCGAAGAAGTACTTAATGATTCTCTAACACACACACTTAAGGAGCAACGCTTTCCAAAAGGATCCTTACCAGCTCCAAAACGACGCAAAGGTGGAAGGATAATAAATGTTGCTGGTGCTCCAGTGAGAAATACAACCATCTCTGATGAGAGTGACAATGAAGATCCTATTGATGACTCAATACCAACTAATTTGCCTGTTGATGTTGAAACAACAATAGAATACCATCATAACATTGATGATGTTAAAAATGATTTCAAAAAAGAAATGAACACTACCATATCTCAGGTATGTAAACTCCTAACTTTAAGACATAATTATTTTAAAATAGTTTTAGAATTGAATAATTAGCCTATATAAAAAGTTATAGGCAGGTAAACCAAAAAATTGTTCAAAGTTAGCCAATGTTTCAGTATATATATCACCGGGTTTTTATCTCAGTTTATTATAATTATATTTACTCTCCCATGTGGTCCTGCGGAAAAGTTCATCGCTTAAAAGCCGGCTTGAAGCATTTTTTTTCCTCTACTTATGAAGGGGGCAGCTGCCCTATGCCCCCTGGATATATATATATATATATATATATATATATATATATATATATATATATATATATATATATATATATATATACTATTATATATATATATATATATATATATATCGATTTATAATATATATATATATATATATATATATATATATATATATATATATATATATATATATATTGTTATGGACTAAAATAGGGGGTGAAATGATGATGAGATTTTTAGTCCACTAATAAATAAAATATGCGCAGTAGCAAAAGAATAGATAAATTTATTAATAAGAATAAGAAATAGTGAAAATAAACTTACGTTTAAAAGAAAAGAATGCAGAGTAAACCACGGCTTGGGCCCATGAAAGCCGCATTTCATTTCTTATAATGAAGACACTGTCCTTGACTACATGTATGGAATTTGCCAAGCCTCAGCAGAATATACAACCCCACAGGTACATGCAAAAATGAAATATAACAGGGATTAACACAGAGCAAATAAAAGCATGGGATGATGTGCAATATATTAACATTAACAATTACCTGAGAAAGAGACTCTTTTAAGTTTTTAATTTCAATTAATAAGTCCTTAGACTAAGTTCTGTGAGAAATGTATTAAAAAAAGTAGGCTTATTTGTTTTAGTAATTTTATTATATTCCCTATATAAATATCCGTTCAAACAAAAATAATGACTGAATATCTCTGTCACACCAGTGCACCGACAATCACTCTAAAAAAAAAACATCCCAAAAATATAGACATTTAAATATAATATATATTCCAATGTGAATAGATTATAATATATAAAAATTATAGCATTAAAAGTTTCTATCTTAGATAATTTGTTTTAACTTTAAATAGTTTAATTAGTAATTTTTTTAAGTAGTATAGTTCTTTGTCATTTGCGAAAAGTATTTCATACGTTTATAAGCTAAGCAACACAACACTGAATTATATTATGAATTCTCACTTTGCTATCATTATTATTCCTTAAAAAAAATTATAATTTAGTGCCAAGTTTTTAACTAAAGCACACACTCTATAGTGGTTCTTTAGAACCTCACTTAACAAAAAGAGTTAGACTGTTCAATCTTCAAGGGTCCTAACCCTGATTATAAGTGATCCTAGATTCAGAGCTGTCCCAATTCTGGGTTTCAAGAGTTTGAATTTCTATAAAGGGGTCCTTACCCCATGCCTATAAAAAAAAAAGAGAAAACTAAGTACTATAATTAAAAAATTTTAATCTGTCTCATTTTATTGCATTAAAGATTCTTAATTATCAGAAGAATAATAATTTTTCTACCACATACCTCCAGATAATTCTGGAGGACACTTAGAAGGACGTTTATTAGCAGAGAAGAAGATAAGAGCACCTGTGCTTAATTGGAGTTGAGATTTAAAAGAATTCCTTAACATATGTCGATGAATACTAGTGGTGAAAGTGGAATTACTTTAGAGCTTCAAATTTTGCTTTAAAACCATAGACTATAGAGTAGGAAAAAAAAGAAAAGTGGTGGTAGAATTTTTGTATTACTATATATATATATTATATATATTATATATATATATATTATATAAATATATATATATATAATATAATATATATATATATATATATATATATATATATATATATATATATATATATATATATAAAGTGTTGCCACCAATACCGAAATTTTAGGTCTGATACTGATACAAGTTACTCAATTTTTTCAAAACTATAACCAAATACTGAAATTTTTGCCAATACCCTATTACGATACTTTTATTCCCATAATATTATATATATATATATATATATATATAATATATAATATATATAATATATATATCATATATATATAATATATATATATATAATTATATATATATATATATATTATATATATATGATAATATATATATATATATATATTATTAATATTATTTAAACATTAGAATAAATAAATGAGTAATAAATGATTAATATTAAATGCATTAACAAAAACAGAAGCAATGTTAAAATACAAGAGTTTTTTAAACTTAATCATTGCAAATATTCACAAAAGGGGTTTTCCTGCAATAGAATGTTGGCATCATAGAGCAACCAAACGAGCATGCGCGAAACATGAGTATTAACCGAAAAAAAGTCTCTACAGCACTGCAATGTGTGAGAATAACAAGAAAAAAGTGTTTATAGAAGTGTAGCTTACAAATAAAGACTATATTACTATTTAAAGGATTAATATCACAATAGTTTGTGATAAAAACGGTAAAAAACCATTTGTTATTTTTTATGATTTGATAATAAATGTATTTCGATTTACATACACTTGCAATGTGAAATTATGGAAAATCTATTGTAAAATTATTGACGGTCTATTATATATTTGTTCAGTTTATTATATATTGTTTTTATATTTAGTTATTTTTATTATGTTACATATTTACATTATGTATTAATACAGTTTTTAAGTTCATTTATGGCACTATGTACAAATAAAGCTGTATTAGAATTTGTTTTGATTTCTTCTTTTTTTTTATCTTGAGAAGTTATTTTTCCACAAGTTCTGATTTATACACGAGATGAAATCATGCAAATCAGAATTTTACTAAAAGTTCTGATTTATCCATTTGAGAAGAAATCATGCAAATCAGAATTTAACAATGTTCTGATTTATCCACTTGAGAAGAAATCATGCAAATCAGAATTCAACACATTGTTCTGATTTAGCAATTTGAGAAGAAATCATATAAATCAGAATCACATTGCAAGTCATAAAAGAAGAAAGAAAGACATTGTAAAAGCCATGAGAAAGAATTTCAAAGTCGTCTGCAAAACCAAGATGTCTACCGTCTGCCGCAAAGAAAACGGAATTTTGGCAAAATGGCACTCCTGTTACGTTGTTTGTATATTCGACTCCTTTTGCTTCGTTGGTTGAAGCAAGCAATTTGAGGAAACACAAGATATAAGAACAAGGAATGCAGTGAATATGAATATGTGAATGTGTTTAAATAGTAAAGTGTTAAAAGTGAAAATTAAAGTTATTTAAAAGTTAATTAAAGTTAAATTAAAGTTCTTTTAAAAGTTAAATAAAAATAATAAATAAAGCAAAATCTATGCAGTGCCATTGAGTGCCATTAGATTGCCAAATGTCGCTTTTTTAAATATTTTATAAAATAAAAGGTGAAAAGTATATTTGCAATATGTAATAGTTGCCAAGCGTCAGTTTTTAAAATAAATTTATTTATAATTGTAAATAAATATAAATTTATAATAATAGTTGCAATAATATGTTTAACAAGTTCAATATGAAATAAATGTGTTTATTAATTGCAAATAAATTGTAAAATTGATAGCTAAATAATATAAATATAAAATATTTTAGATATATTTTAGATAGATAAAGTTGTGTTCAAAGTGCCAATGAGTGCCAACTTGAGATGAAGTAAAAAAAAATGACGTCACAAAAAACTGAGAAACTCATTTAGAGAATGATAAAAGGTTTAAAGGTATTTTATGAAAATATGAGAATAATTGAATATAATTGGTCATTATATGAATTGTGAAATAAAAACAATTAGGTAAGTTTTATAAATAATATTTTTAGGTTGCAAAATAGAATTTGCATGAAAGATGAAAGAGACAACCCAACAAACAGTTGCCACATTTTTTTTTGCTTGCAAGCGTTGAGAAAAGGCAAAATTAGAAATTGCCATATGTTACTATATGCGCAATTCCTATAGCCTATAGAATATTATATTTCACATTAAAGTTTTCTTTATTATTTGTTTACAAATAAAAGATGTATAATATATTTTAAAGGTTGGCAAAATTTATTAAATGTTGCAAATAAAAAAAATAACAAAGGTTTATAGTAAGTTGCTTTAATATTTTGTTTGCTTGCAAGGGTTGAGAACAAGCAAAATTAGAGATAGAGTTGCTATAAGTCGCTACATAGCAATTTTTTTCAGAAATATTTTTAGATTATTTAAAGGTAAAAAATTTAAACTTTTTAAATTTTAAAAATTTAAAAAGTATACCTCTAAAATGAGTTTTCTATGGCTTTTTGGATTATAAAGGTTGGAATGTTCAAAGGTAACAGATAATTTTTTTGATTAATAATCAATAAAAAATATTGAACATGTTTTTTTTGTTTTTTAAGTTTTTTAAATGATTTAATAGATTTTTCTTCATATACTGGTATCATGATATATACGCTTGAGATGGGGGCAATTGTTCAGTCCATGTGGGCCAATTCGGTCCCACAATTGGAGGCAATTCCGGTCCACGTGGGGCAATTCGGTCCAGTGGCTCAAAATAGCCCTAATATTGATTGTAAAATATATCTTTAAGATGTAAAATAATGTTATTTTTATGCATAAGGTTTTAATTTTTTATGAAACCTTTTAATTTAAGTCCATTAATTTTGTGATTTCTTTTTTCTGAGACACTATAAAATGCGCCCGGGTAAATTTTAGGCTAATTGCTAAGAATCATACAGGTCAAAATAATTGTACTACATTATTGGTACCAAAGATTAATTATAGAAAATAGTTCAAAACCTTAATGAAATGCTTGCTTCCATTCAGGCTTACAGAATTGCCAATATCTTATTAAAATTTAAATTGCAGTATCATCACTGAGAAAACATAGCAAGGAATCTATTTGAATTAGTGGCTATGAGTTTTCTCTAAAACATG
>JABUQX010122626.1:12500-19742 GCA_015478945.1 Trachelipus rathkii | reverse complement strand
CGAGCACACCTGCGCTTGCGGATACCTAATATAGAAAAGAGAATACAACTAAAGCACCAACATTCGCGCGGGCGCAAAGATAGAGGGATCAAGTGAACTGGAAAGTAAAGAACAGGTCATAAGCCTTTGGCCTTTGACTCTGACACTATCCAATAGCCGGGTGAAACCAGAAGGCCCCAGAAATAGAGCCCCAACAAATACAAGGGCGGATGAGGCCCTTGTATAGCTGGAGCAAACTGGCGCCAAGAGAAGAACGTACTCGCTAGATAAACATAAACAGAAACTTCCAGTTTTCTTTGAGCCGCCCCTTTAGCACACGTTCACCAGAAATGTTAGAATGAGGTCTTACCAAGACAATTCTTTTACATGTAATGTTTCTAAGGCACAAAAAGGCATATAATATATAAATGAATAGGTCCATTCAATAGATATTTTCATATAGTTGTCGACCACTTGCCGGCTTTGAAAAATTATACGATATCTCCTCAGTTATTAGATCAACGTTTTTTTTGGTAATTACATAAATACATATTGTATTAGCCGTCATCACTGATTAAATATAACTATATATTCATAAAATCTCTAAATTCACTCCATTGATAAAAAATTAAACTTTGCTGTAATTTAGTCCCCATCTAGACGCAAACCAGCAATCAATCGTAATTGATCAATATCAATCGATTCATCAATATGGCATAACATAAACCAATTCTATCGACAAGATGAACTTCATTCCTAATTACAAACGGAAACTTTCATCCGATTCTAATTTGAAAAATATGGTTTCAACCATTATTTGTAGTTTCATATGCGCTCCTTATAAGTATTCTAGGAAAATGAGAATCTGCACTTATTAATCGTTTTTTAAAGCGTTCTCAAAATTTTTTATCCAAACTTTAGCATTGCAAATCAAACAGTTGAACTTTCACTTCAGCAAAATTTTTAATATGATTCATCATCAGATTCTAAATTCAGTTATGATTTTATTCATATCTGCTCTATACACGTCTTAACATTTCATCAACTTTACTTCTTATTTCTGTTGCTAAATTACTTTATATAAAATTTAATGTAGTAAGTATAATCGCAGTTTTTTATTTTTAATTTTTTTTTTCGAGGAAAAAGCTACATTTGCCTCCGCTCCTTTATTTTTCAATATGGTAAACATTACCTCTCATCTAAGATATTTAAATCAACTTCATGACCCCAGTCCTGGGGTTCTTGAAAATCCTCGAGGTCCATGTTCTCTTTTAGGTTCACTAAAGTTCACTTCCAAAGATGGTAACACTCATTTATTATATAGAAAAAAAGTTTATTTAAAATTGAGTTGGAAAAATTTAATTATCAATAACCTTCATTTCAGCTTTGATGGAGAGAATTCAACAAACAGCCCGAAAACCGTAACGGATTTCATTACAATTTTGTATTTGATACGATAGAATAGAAAAACTTTGAACAGAAATCAAATTTTCAAATTTCATTCAAGCATTTTGATACATAGAATGAATCGAAATAATAGTATAAGTTTTACAATTCATCTTAAACCCACGTACTACTCAATTTGAAGATCTCAAATTGAATCACAAAATTTAAGATTCCAATCCTTTTTATTATAATTTTATTTGAAAGCGAGTACATCTTCAATAAATATTCTTAAGTTTAGGGAATTTTTAAATTCTTATTCCCATATTGTAAAATGGATTTTGTCGAATGGAGAAATAATTTAAACTTTTATGTACGAATAAACAAAACAAAAAAACCCTCGCCAGTTTATCGACGAGGGTATGGTTTTAAAAAAGACCTTTACCATTTGTTTTCCTTTACTTTTTCATTTTGAATGTATATAAGTTATGCCATCATAGTTTCTTCTATTGGCTTTTGAGTGCATTTTTATACAATTTACAGTCTGCTATAAACACTTAGCTATACCAACCAAACAGAGACCAGAATTGCACTATGGCAGGACTGCATGAAATAACCGTATAGAAGTGTTATTAACCCTCCTTCCTTGTTATTGCCCAATAAATTAAATGGAATTATAACCTTTTAAAAAATTAGACATACTTTTTGAGTTTAAGTTAGGAGAAGAAATATAGTGCGTCATCTCTTTCTTTCTTATGGCCTCTTAAATCTTCTAAGATTATTTACTATTTACTGCGTTCAACATCTTTACCCTATTCAGAAAATGTAAGATGATACTTTCAATAATCGTTGAACATCAGTATTATTCAAGATTAAGAAAAAAAGATTAATTAATATAAAATTTTTATAGGCTATATTAATTTTTTATTCCATTTTTAGATGATTAATTTTTTTGTTTTCAATGAATAATTAGAGGGTAAAATTGAGTTTTAATAATTCTTCCACATTCTTAAAGCATATTACTTTTAGAGTGCAATAACCTTTCAAAGCAATTTTCAAAAGAATAATAGTTATTATTATTTCCTTACAATAGTATTATTTCTTTTCATTTATTTAAGAAGAAAATAAAACAACTTAATAAACGACTATTCATTTTAATTCCCATCAAGATTCTAATTTATATAAATTCGAAATGTAATACTAATGCATAAGCTATTGTAGGTTTTAAATAATATATATATAAGTTGCTATTAAGTAGTTGTTACTTCACAGTTTTTTTAAAATTTTTTCAGATTGTCTATACTTTTAACATTTCAAATAACTAGCGGTGTTGTAATAAGTTCGGTTTCTTGGGTTAAAAGTAAAATATAGACAATTTTTTCTTTATGAAAAGATAACAATGACCTAAAATGAATCCAGATAACATTTTATGAAGCACCCTCAACGCAACGTCGTGTAGTACTCTATATTTTCATTAAAATCAATGTTGACAGACCATCACATTCTGGATATCTTTCACTATTTAAAAACATGAACCAAATACGTTGAAAACGAGCAACTATAACCATTACAATAGATCAAATATAAGACATGGATCAATAATTTGATTATCGTCTCTTCTTAGAACCTGCTAAATACGATACAAATCTCGGTTCTTTCTTGATCGGTTGTAACAAATCTCCAATGAGTTTGTAATACTGAAAATATTAACATGATCTACACCTAATTTCAGCACTGTCTGCTTAAGAAAAACATAACAAAGTTAAAAATAAAACACTAAATATTGGTTTCAGAATATTACGATTACTTAAATTTATATAGCATATTATTTCCATCGTGGTAAAGTGGATATAACATGTGGAAAACATTCCTTCTAGCCCCTATTTATCGATAACAATAAAATTTACCATCTGAACTTAAAATACCGTCATCGTTTATAATGGAATAAGAGAAGGAATTTTAAAATGATGGCATCCGTATTTTATTTCTTTTTCTTCTGCATAATTTGTAATGTTTTATTCCAATAAATTACTTTATTTTCATTATAAATTTCACCCCAAAAATTCCTGAGATAATATGATTTAAAGAGCAATTCAAAGCTAGACTAAAATCCGGCTATGAGTTTTTTCAAAGTACCAGTCCACTATGTCTCTCTCACATTATAACCATAATTAATAAAATTGAGACCTATATTTTTATTATACACAGTTTATTTTACAGGGAGCCCACATTTAAAATCATAACTTACTGAACAATTTCATAGGATAATATGTTAAGAGTACTTATTCATAAGTGTATGATATGCTTGTCCAAGGACTGTTACATTATTCCTTCAATATTTTCATTTCCAAAGTATTAAAAAAAATCACTCTCGAAAATAAATACATAATTCCTTATTAATTAAATTTATGTTATTATAATTCTTTTTTTTTCCAGTTCACAGTTTCCAAGTTGATCCTTCTTCATAATATTGATCCTTATTCCTTTTTATTTAAAGGACTTTTAAAATAAAATATAACTTACTAGAAGGTAGATAATAATTATTCATCTTGATTATGATACTGATATCTAGTTATACATCGGATATTTATATAAATTAGTTCCTGATATAAGGTTCATATATCTCGATATATATCAGAATCTTTAATACACAATCATCACAGTTTCTAAAGGGTTCCTTCCAATTTAAATATATGATAATCACAATATATTATTATGTAAGAGAAATATTAGGTTATGTTGATTTTTAAATAGGCAAACGTCAATAGTTATTATTTATCTCGAAGATTTCAATGTTTAATGATTTGTGATTTCAGTAATGACCATAATTGATGAAATTGAAAAATTAGTGAGGTTGGGAATTGTAATAACCGGCAGAATTATAACCACTACGATTAGGTTTTCATTCATTATAACCATATGATAGAAACATCAAGAAAGATAAACTATAGAATCTATAGGATAAACTATTAGCTTCATATCTCCATTATGAGATATCTGACCTTCTATAAAATCACAATAACTGTAAAAAACAGAAATTTACATTGATAAAAAATCATCAAGGTTTTACATGTCACCGATTCTACTCGTAATGAGAGTCACCTCGATAATTCCTACTTTAAAGTTTATTTCAATGATCTGATTTATGATTAAAAGTTATATATATTCACTAGAATTATCTCCAATAATGAAATAATATCATCTATACTAAGTTGATTGAGGATGACCCATATAACTAGGTCAATAGCGGACGCATGATAAGTCGTTAATCAGGATTAATGTGCGCCGTGACATATGCTAAATGATCAAATACTAGAATGAGTCGTGATGACTTGTCGAAGATACAGAGAAATGCGCGACACCACATATAAGGTATAAGATCGCGGGGAAACGTCTGGAAAAAGGTGACAGATCTTCATTTCTTTTTTTTAAAAAAAAAAGATTGTACTTCTGAGGGTTTTGGTGTGTGAGAAATGGAAGCCATGGGACCGATTACGCCCATTGTGTGATAATATATTCTCTAAGTACGCTAAGTGAGATTGCATATTCAAGAAATGGCAGTTCTGGCACCTTAAGAAATTATAGTCCAGAGCAAGGTCAACAACTAGAGAAAAAATTGAACCGATCAACTGGGATAGAAAGTTAACGATAGTGTACATTAGAACATACGGAAGAAGACCAATAGTAATACACGTTAGAGAACACTGCACACGGTGAGGAATACCTTCATCCAGAAATAAAGATGGTCAGTGACAGAACAACGAGCACCGATTGACCTAGATGAATCTATTTGGACAGAAGGCATTTAATATAAAGAGGGGCTGTCCTACGGAAAAAACCGAGAAGCGAATGAGAGTTTAAGGGAGAACCCCATATTCTACACGTGTCATAGCTTTACAAAGGTGCAAAAAAAAAGGGAAAAAAAAGAACCCAGGTAGACCGCACTAGTTTGAGAAGGTTTCTATGATGGTCGATGTGTCCTGATGGATTTAAACCAGAGTGATCCGCGGGTCGAAAATCGCCAGTGCAGTGTAAAGAAGATAGCTATATGGGTATGACTATTCCTGCGTTTCGCATGTTTGAAAAAGTCTGAGCGGGATTGCAGTGTTAATGCTCAAATTTTGAAAGATTCAGAGATAAATGTAAGTTGCATGCATTCCTATACCTAATGCCAACATTTTTTGCCAAGAAGCTGCTAGAGCAGAGATCGTATCGGTTATCTCAGTCCCGTAACGAAGGAATGTGGGTGAAGAATTGCTGGAACGGTGAAATATTTCTGTGCAACTTTTCCACACTAAAGAAAGGAGAGTTGTGGAGTTCACAGTCGAAGTATAACTTCGAAAGTATTGTTTACCTATTCGGCGATTGATTCATAAGACCTCGTTATTGTCTGCTTAGGAAGAGAAATAAATGTTTAAGGTTGTACGCGGTCAACTTTTTGTATATGCTTGATAGAGTTATTTGTTCTCGACGGCTTAGCTTTGTGCAACAACTCTTGGGACCACCAAAGTGGTATAGCAAGAAACGCCTACCTGCGCGGGAAGAATTGCACAGAATTAAGATTCTGACGAAGATATGTGTGTTGGGCTGTTTGCGAAAGAAGTAAAAGGCATCAATCACAGTCGGAAACCGTTTTGTTAAATGGAGGAGAGTAAAGAAATAGCTGAGATAGCCTGATAGAAAGGAGACCAAGACTCGTAGCACGAGTCAAGTGAACCCAGCTGGGAGAATTGAAGTTGTGATAAACATTAGAGAACTGCGCGTTGCAAGTTCATTTAAGCGCTAATTGAGTAAGATGTCACGTGAGACATATAAGTAATCAAAGCGGGACCAAGGATATTGGACTTAGACATAAGAAAATGGAAGCAAAAGGAAATATCTATACAGGGAAGGAAGTGTGTGTATCTAATAGTTCATATATGTAGGGAGTCCTGTATTAAGGCTATCCCAGGGAAAAGGGGGTTAGGAGAATCAGGCAAGACTTAGACGAGGTGACTGAATCACCCTATAAGGGGTGACGAAGATTAAAGTCTCCCAGTATAACAACTGGAGTGGGGAGCTGCTTAAAAAGGTCGGCTAAGTCAGTCGTAGTAAACTCACTACTGGGAGCCAAGTAGATTGAACAGACAGCGAGATCGATGGACAAATGGCTAGGTTCTGTGACTGCATGAAGTCTATAGTTCGAAGAGGGATTGGAGAATAGGAGTTAGACGTATGAATGAGAATTCCTGCTTTCCCTATATCATTGCCACCTATCTATAGAAGTAAGCGGCGATTGTGTTCCGACGGTTGGAAGTCGCGATAACACAGTTTAAGTTCCTGCAAACATATGTACTTTGGTGTACATATGTTGAACAGGTTGAACAGGCTCTTCAAATTTAGAGTAGTATCCACGACAATTCCATTGAAGGAAGGTGGCTATGCTATGTTATTATGAATATTATGAGGATAGTCTCTTTTAGACAATTGTCTGTATATATCTAGGGATAATAAAAGAAATGCTTACATATCCGCGACGACTTCCTTATAATCCATGAATTTAAAGGAAAGAAATTTTAAATAATGTCCAGGTTTTATGGTGTTCAAGGTATAGAAAACAAAAGAAAATTTTTATTTGGACATGCAAAATCCAAAATTATAATTTCAATTAAAATTAAGATAGGAGTTACAAAAGCCTGTAACATAATTCTAGGTTGTCAATTGCTTTGGAATTAATTGATATGAAAGATTATAATCATTCATTATAATCATTATAATCATTAAAGGTGGTTCGGATATTCCCATCAAAGGATTTTGTAAATTGAAATCCGGTCCATCTCTAATGGAGTTGGCAGTATGTTAATAATCTCAAGAAACTTTTGTTTTATCACTGGCACCATC
>JABUQX010122625.1:0-12500 GCA_015478945.1 Trachelipus rathkii | reverse complement strand
TTATTATTATTATTATTATTATTATTATTATTATTATTATTATTATTATTACTTTTGCATTTTATATGTTTTTTTATATTAGGTTATCTTACCTTTTTGGTTGGTCGGTTTATGGCCGGTTGCGACACTTCCGTCGCACGTTTTTTACTACGCCGATTTCTCTACTTTTGGTGTGGTATATAATAAAAGTATCTATATCATTTGAAAGATCTTTCTTTCAACTATTAGAATGCATATGTAAATAATTCAAAAAGTAAAATATCTTTACACAAAAAATCACGCAAAGATACACGGTCACTGTGTCAAAATGTAGTTTTTCAAAGAAGATTGAAACGCCCTCTTCTCATACGTGCGGATCAAACACTAAGCAAAATTTCATAATTTTTTTTGCCTAAATCTATGAAACTGACAACTCTGTGCAAAAATATCTAAAAAAAAAGCCAGAAAATAGACAAAATAACCGAGTTATAGGCGAGGTCTAAAAGTGCGACTAATCAGTCACATCCGGACTCAAAGGGTTAACAAAATTTCATACTTAACAACAGTAAAGTACCTATCACAGAGTACAAAACTAACACATTCACACTTTTTTTCAAACATATCTCTAACATATCAATGTTAATTTTACCTTAGCATGTTAATATTTAAAAAAAATTAGCATAACCCTGTCTAATTATCATATTGACAACGAATATAACCCTAACGTAACAGTTTTTTACATAAAACATAGTAAAATTCATCATAACCATACCTAAATATCATAATCCCAACGAATAATTGCAAACATAACAAAGTTTTATCCTAACATAACATAAAAAAAATAAAAAAGTTTTATCCAAACATAACATAAAAACAAGTTCTTTGAATAAAATATCATAGTAAAGTGTAATAGTTTACTGATTTTAAAACTGTAAATCAATAAATCAGTAATTCAAACCGCCCGCTTTTCTACTCCCCACCCCACCCCACCAACCCTACCATGATCTATTGATCTATCGATTCAAGTCATATTTCGAGTATCATTTTGGATAAACATAGCATCATAAAAATAAGTTCTTTATACACTGATCAACGAATATACGCCAACGTAACAAAGTTTTAGCGTCAATAAAGCTAACATATCATAACCTGAACTAAGAATATAACGTACAACGACAAATCCTAACATACCCTACACACGCGAACAAACAGTCAACATTAACAAAGTTCCAATACCAAACAAATGCGGGAAAAGTAATCTCTCAATTACGTATTACAGAACGTAAACCTAGTCACACTTTTTCAAACGTATCTTTAAACATATCATTATTATTTTTAACTTATTAACTGAAAATGTGTTGTAATACCTTATGTCATTCTCAGTAACTAGTTCTTGAAACTCTTTACCTAAAAATTCTGAACCTTTATCTGTCCATATCATTTGAGGATATCTGCCTTCTTCATTTATAATTTTTCTTACAGCTGCAGCAACAGTCTTTGATTTTTTATCTAAACCCTAACCATAAGTATCTGGAATATACATCTATCACAAAAAGAATATATTGATAACCTTCATTGTAAGATTTATATTTTATCATATCGGTCAAGTCTAGTTGCCATACGCTACCTAAATGTGTTGCTATGGTTTTTCGTGTTGGAAATTTTTTTCGTATAGGTTTATGAAGGATAAACGCATCCTCGCCTTCTAAATATTTTTTCAATTCTTTTTTATTAATCTGTGGAAACTTTGAAGCAAACCTTGAAAAACCCCCGTAACTGTAAGGCTGTTTCACATCAAAGTAATATTTATCGACCGCTTCCTTAGCCTCCATGATTCACAATGACATTAACAATAAAAATTATATTCATTTATACTGAAAGGTGATATAAAAAAACAAAAAAAAAACAAAAAAAAACAAATGTATATATAAAATATATATTTTTTTTAATTACAAAATAATATTAACTATTTTAAATTACGTCTATAAACATAGCAAATGTATACAGAAAGATAACATAGGTTATATGCATAATTTTAAATTACAGATAATACAATCATATAAAAAATTATGAACTAATCCATTTTGAAACGAGGTATGGTTTTTTTCTTATTCTTCCAGCACTTGAACGTAATGTACTTCTAATTAGCAGCTTTAATCTATCCGATGCAAAAGAAGTACCAGAGGGACTTGCATCAGGTCTAGGAGATATTGGAATATTATCCAGATCAGCTAATCTTTGTTTATTCAGGATTAAAGTTCTCGGAAAATTAATAAACTGAAGTTCTTGTTTGATCCTGTTCCATCCAGCTACAGGAGCCTTCTTCCAATCACGAGAGAGATCGGATATCAAGTCAACAATATTCGATCCAACTATGACTTCTCCTTCAATAATGATTTGACCGAGTTCATTCCATGTAATCTGATCTTTTAAAATATTATAAAGAGCTATACCCGTTTTCTTACTCCTCATTGGCAAGCTTTCCTTGAGTACGTTTAAAATTATCTTCTCTTTTCACCATAGGCTTAGTATCTGCTACTAGAGCTGAATCTTCCTTAGGTGAATTTAATAAAACTTTTAGATCTACTAATTTTTGTATAGCATTTTGATATAGGATTCTTTTTTCATGAATGTTAACATCAGAGTTTAATATTTGATGCAGTTCCTTCTCGTAATTATTTATCTGCTCAACTTGAGGATCATATAAACTCAAAGGCTGCTGTTGAATCAACGATTGATAAGGGTTATAGCTGTCCTGTTGCAGTTGATGGTTTGATTGAGGTTGCTCGAACTGTTTGGCTTTGTTGTAGCTGAAGTTGTTGTTGCTGTTGTTGTTGTTGTTAAGCTGTTGCTGTTGCTGTAGAGGCTGGGGTCCTGTGTTATATTTCATCTTCTCATAATCGCTGTAGGGTAAAACTACTACCCTCTTCATCATTGAGCAAGCCACTTGGTTATCAAAGGGGCTATAACGGAAAAGAGTAAAGGTAGGAACACACCTCCACCTTTCTGTAACTTCTCTTTATTTTTAAGTTTTCTTACGTTGCCAGAAAGTTTTTTAATGATGTTTCTATGACGACGTAGCTTTTACCTTCTGAGGTCTGTTTAAAGGAACATTTCTTTTATAAGATAGGCATATTTCTGCTATACATTGTATAAATTTTTCATCTTCACAGATCAGTTTACGTTTTTCAGAAGGTTTCAGGTTTTTAAATTTTCTCATAAGAGGTAAATAATCTGCTACTAAAGCACTCATTTTTCAGGTATGTATACTGTCTCAATCTCGTTAGGCAAGATATTTGTACGCAGCAACACTCTATGGGTGTTCTTAGGATGAAGTTCACAGAGTAAATAACCGTGAGGTGTAGATGTAACTTCTTTATATACTTTTAGGAACTCTTTACGTTGAGTAGGGAACATTTGGGTAGCCACAACATTGACCTGACTCATATCCCTTCTTTGCCCGAACAAGATTAAATAATGTGTGTTTAAAGACACATCACGCATATACTTATTCTGATGAAAGATATTCTGCGTTATAAAAAATACTGTGATGTTTAAATGATGAGAGTAAACTGTGAAAGTTTCCGCTATATCCTCATTCAATTTATGCATCAGATCATCAAGAATTATAATTTTATGCCCTGGTAAACATTGAAGAGCTTTTATGTCATATAACCCTTCGTGAAATTCGATTACATCTTTGTAATCGTTAAACTTTTCTTGGTAAACACTGTAGCACCATATGATTTTAACAGGTTGTTGTTCGAAAATCTCGACCTCTTTTAAAATGTTTAATAACAGAAAGGTTTTCCCGCATCCTGTAGGACCAGACACAAGACATGTAGCAGGAGCACGGAACATAAATTTACCAACGTCCATTCTAGATTGATACCTGAACACTAATGAATAAGAAAAGGTTTGCGTTTATATTATAAATGATTCACTTGCTCAATAGAACATTAGATCATGGATGGGAAGGGAGATGGGGGGAGGATACCTTGAATCACTGATTTACTGTTTTAAGATGTGTAAAACAACAATTTTAATAAAAAATATAACTTGAATGAAGAGAAAAATAGAAGGAGGGAGGGGGGGGGGGGGGGGGGGGGGGGGGGGGGGGGGGGGAGTGGTGAGGGTTGTTTGATTTACTGATTTACTGATTTAGGTATGTAAAACATAGCAATTTTAATAAAAATATGACTTGAATCAAAATCAATGGATCAATAGATCATAGATGGACAGAAGGGGAGGAGGGGGGGCTGAGGAGGGCAGTTGATTTACTGATTTACTGATTTAGGCTATGTAAAAACGTAAATTTTTTTCTGATCGCGCCAGCGAGCGCGCATGCAGGCTCGCACGCGTCGGTTTCGCGGCGGATCGCGCCGGCGGGCGCGCGCACGCGCACGCGCCGGTTTCGCGGCGGATTGCACTGGCAGGCGCGCCTGGGGCGCGCGCACACGTATCGACCCTAGGCTGGTGACACAACTATTGCCATGAGAGAAAGAGAGGCTAAAACATCCCATAGTTGAGATCTACGTCCTTATAAACATATATTTTAACACCAATATTGCATTATTATACAAATATTTACTATCCCAACAACACACTGGAGCCAGCACCAGTTCCATTGTCAACTCAAGCTCTATAGATTCAGACTCCTTTCTCCTTCTTCTATACACTATCCAAATTTCACCCTTCTATGATCAATTTAATTTTTTTAAGGGTGTGTGGGGATCCCCTTTCAGAGGGGACTACAGTGGGTACGTAATCACTCTATGATGAGATTACGCTCACCATATAACCAGCCTCCAAATTTTAACCCACGATAACTCTAACCTCTATAGATATATATTGGACTCAGAGGCTGAGCCGGAGCCGGAGCCCGAGCCTGAACCAGAGTGCATAAAACTGAACGAAGCGGGGCAGACGGAGGAGATAAATTAGATGTAGGAACCGTAGAAGGCTTTAAAAAACAACTCAGAAGTGACCCGAAGGGTTACTTCTTCGTGTAATAATAATAATAATAATAATAATAATAATAATAATAATAATAATAATAATAATAATAATAATAACCATACACACACAAAAACAGACACATACACAATACAAACAAACACAAACAGACAAACACAGACCTTCGCTGTCGGACAGGCAGACATTCACGGCAGCATAATCTCCAGGTGTTCGATTTAGGCCTAATCTCACCCGCATGGAAGCCGCCACAAGGGCGTAAGCGCAATATTCACGTTGACCCTCGGGGGCGACCCCCCTCTATATACATCCTAGAAACTTGAAATTTACCCTGTTTCGAGCTTAACACTTATATAGATTATATTCCAAGTTTCAGATCAATACCTCTATTCCTTCATATCGAAAAGACCTGCAACGCTCAAACGGAGCCATAGGCTGAGCCAGAGCCGGAGCCTTAAAAATAATTTCACCTATATATATTTATATATATATACAGGGAGTCTGAGTAGGATTCGGAACGGGGCAGAACAGGAGTCGTCTTTGCTGTCGGAATCGAAACCAAAGGTGGAGGCGGAGCTGTGCGATGCGGTGCGGTGCGGTGCGGTGCAGAGCCGGAAACACAGAAGGAGACGCTGAAGGAGACGCAGAAGGGCTTAAAAAACAACTCAGAAGAGATCCCTCCTGGATCACTTCTTCGACGTAATAATAATAATAATACAAACAAACAAACAGACAAACAGACAAACAGACAAACCTTCGGTTTGTCTGTTTGTCGGCCAGACAGACCTTCGGTCTGTCTGACCTTCGGTCTGTCTGACCTCCAGATGGTCGGTCGGTCAACCCGATTTAGGCCTAATCTCATCCGCAACAAGGGCGTAAGCGTAATATTTACGTCGACCCTTGGGGGCGACCCCCCTCTATATACATCCTAGAGACTTGAAATTTACCCTGTTTCGAGCTTAACACTTATATAGATTATATTCCAAGTTTCAGACCGATACCTCTATTCCTTCATACCGAAAAGGCCTGCAACGCTCAAACTATCATATTACTACTATATATGTAAATATATATATATATATATATATATATATATATATATATATATATGTATATGTGCAATATAACATATATCTAACATATAAATATATATCTATATCATAATATAACTATATAACAATAACTAATATGTAATATACATCACATTATAATGTAATAATATATATAAATATTATATATATATAATATCTATATTATAATAATAACAACAATAATCATATATGTAAATATTAATATATACCATAACTTATATTTATATTATTTATATATATATGTAACTAATATATAATATATGTGTATTAACATGCATATATAACATGTAGCATATATCTCTCTCATAATATATGTATAATATATATATATATATATATAATATATATATATTATATAAATAATATATATATATATCATATATATATATATATATAATATAAATTTTAAAATAACAATATATATAATATATATATTTATATATATATATATATATATATATATATATATATATATATATATATATATATATATATATATATATATATATATATATATATATATATATATATATATGGATATATGTTGTTATTATAAATGGATATAATTTGTATGTCTATTAAGTCAATTTATTATTCGTAATTTCATATTGCGCAATGCGAAGTAGCATCTTTAATTCCATATTTATAACAATCATGGGTTATTTTCATTTTAAGAAATCAGTTTCACCGTTTCTCATATGAAATGTTTTGAAATGATTTGTAAAGAAAGAAAAGCTTAAAAAAATGTTTCGGAAATGAACCTGAAAAAGTTATGAAGTGTCTAAATTTAATATTTATTTCATATTTACTGCCAGATGTCTTTTGTAAATAAAAACTTATACACTTTTATAAACTTATGATGTTGAAGCAATACGTGATTATTTTTCAGCACTTACGGGTCAGTTGGTAAGACGCAGTCCCGTAGACAAATGTTTATGTGACATGCATTCATACATCATTAAAAATTTATCTAAATGATATTTCCTAATATCTAGTTAAAAAAATTTAAATAAATACAAAAAATAACTCATTCCATTAACACATCAGATCCTATGTGTATATATATGACATATGTATAAGTATAGTAGTAAATTATATATATATATATATATATATATGAGCCGACTGCATTATATAGTAGTACTATATATATATATATATATATCATATTATATATATATATATATCATACTTATATATAAGATATATATATAGTATATATATTATATATCAGATATTATCAGACATCATATGTTATATATGTATATAATTATAAATACATATAAAATATATATTATATCATATATATATATATATAGATATATTATATATAATATTATCATATTATATATAATATATATATATAATATATATAGTATATATAATATATATGAAGCCGACTGCGGTGGGAGAACGGACCGTATTAAAAAGAGAGTGGAAAAAGAAAAGAGAAGATTTAGAAGAAAGGAATAAGAGAAGAGCCTACCAAGAAAACACAAGAGCTTGCAACGAGGGATTAGCAAGTTTTGAGTGGCTGGTGAAGGAGATGGTTCACTGATGAGAACATTTGTCCGAATGTGAGAAACCTTTTTAGAATAGTATTACAAAATTATAAAATTTAAACAAAATTTAAAAAATTAAAAATCTATTTTTAATTAAACGGAGAGCACCAAATCTTAATATTGATTCTTCTTCATATTAACAATAAGTTAATAAATTACATTGAAATGACCAGACATTCATTTTGGATTTAGTTTATTTTCATTATAGAAGATAAAGAAAGAATGGACATCGGTGGAGTCGGCTCGCTATAAGTCAAGAAGAATTGGGATCAAGCCACTCAAAATGGCCGTCCGGTAGCTCAGCTGTTAGAGCACTTCGCCCAACTAAGCCGAAAGAACCAGGTTCGTCCACTTGGATCGGACGTCTGAGTTGTGTTACTCTCTTCTTGGCTCCGTCTTGCTCAGACAAAAATTGAGCACACCCCCTCCTAGATTAGGGGTCTGCCCGTTTGAGTGGTGGTGTTAACTGTAAAAAAAAAAAAAAAAAAAAAAAAAAAAAAAAACAAACTGAACTTTTTTCTCCCTCCCCGTAAAGACTTTACAAAAATTCCCTAATTGGCAACATAAGCATCAACCACATGAAAGTTGTTTTAGTAAATAGTGATCTGACTATTTTTTCAGTGTACTTTCTAAAATTAGCATGCAATATATGTTTTGTTTATAACATATATATATATTATAGTACTATATATATATATATATATATATATATATATACTATATATATATAATATATATATATAGTATATAATATATAATATATATTATATATATATATATATAATATTTATATTATATATATATATATATATATATACTATATATATATATATATATATATACTATCACTATATATAATATATATATATAATAATATATATATATATTTTTATATATATATATAATATATATATATATATAAGATATATATATATATATATATATTATATATATATTTAATAATATATATATATATATTATATACTATATATCATATATATATATATATATGATATATAGTATATTATATTAATATAATATATATGATATATATATATATATATATATATTATTTGCATTGTTCTCTTACAATGCCAAGATATAATTAATGTTTACTTTGAAACATTTTAATATGGGAGATTTAAATGGAAGCAAGGTCCTTCAACAGAATAGAGGAATTCTTACCATATTATAAAATCGGAATAAAAAGAGAATTTTTTAATAATTTTAATTGCGCAATAACGACTTCAAAGTCACCGATGAATAAAACTACTGTAATGATACGCAAAGTGTAATTATTATTTTTTGTCAATTGCAGTTATGTAAAGTTAAAATGGAACAATTCATAAATACCAAATCAAATAAATTACTAAATCACTGAGAGAAATACCTTTAGATTGAAGAGACAAGTTTAAGCAATTTATTTTTTCAAAAATATTTTACATGAGAATAAATAAAATTAATTAACAATTTATTCAATATATTTTCTGGGTGGACAAGTGATCCTTTTCAAAGAGAGAGCAGGATAAAAAATAGTGGTTCTAAACTACTGACAACAAATAAAGCATATAAACCTTGATATATTTATGTTTTAAAGAAATAACAAATGAACTACATTACTTTATGACTAAAGACCAGAATTGTTAATGCTTGAAAACAGCAAGAACAGACCATTGGAATATTCAAATTTTAGATTAGTTTATTGAGTTTCAGTTTCTTTTAAACTCCTACGATTTCTGTCTTTTAAATATTGAAGAAAAAAAAATTAATTACAATATAATTTTAAAAACATACAGTAGATTTTAACATTTACTAATAAATTAAACAAAATAGTAACTTAAACTCAAACTAGACTAGTAAAAATCAAATCTTGAAATCAAAAAGTTAATAATAGAATAAAACTTATACTCAAACAAAGCAACATCATTATTTTCAAATGTGGTAAATTGAAAAATAAAATAAAATTAAGAATATGGATATTTTCCATCAGAAATTAAAAATGTAAAATTAAAATACTGAAAAGAAAACATCAAAAATTTTAAATTTAAAAGAACAAAAAGAAAAAAAAAACAGGTCAAACAATACCTAGTAATTTCATGTTAATTCTAGGTTAAAAAAACATCTTAAATAATACAAAGAACAAAAAACAACTTAATTACTAATAGGCAATCGATAAACAGATTAGCAAATAAATTATACTGCAAAAATCTAATCCTTTTACTAAAACAATAATGAAATTGGATGGCAAGGTTCACATTTTGGTAAAACTAATAAAAATATTTTAAACTATAAAAAAAAATTAAAATATTTTCATTTAACTTTTAAATAATACAAAAAACAAAAAAAAACTTAATTACTAATAGGCAATCGATAAACAGATTAGCAAATAAATTATACTGCAAAAATCTAATCCTTTTACTAAAACAATAATGAAGTGGATGGCAAGTGATTCACTTTTGGTAAAACTAATTAAAAATTATTTTAAAACTATAAAAAAACATTTAAATATTTTTCATTTTAAATTTGGTCAATAAATAAAAAAAAATATGAATTTTTTTTGTAAAACGAACCAATAAGAGGAAAATATCCATTGTGAAATTGCTTGAACTTACCAAGTTAATGCTCCTGTGGTAATACTTTAACAACACACAACATTAAAAAATTCAATTTTAATGATAATATAATAATTAATTAATACAAATAATGAATAATAAAGATAACTAATTAATAATAATGAATTGAATTAATAAAATAATAATAAGTAATAATAATAGTATAGTAATAATAATAATAAAAATAATAATAATAATAATAATAGATAATAATAATAAGTTAGAACAATAATAACGATTAATAGTAATAAAAAGTCAAAATAAAAAAATATTTAATAATATATAGTAATAATAATAATAATAGTAAAAAAATAGATATAATAAATAGTATTCAATAATAGTAAGGAGTAATAACGATAGCAATAGACAATTGTTTATAATAGTAGTAGTAATAAATAATAATAATCAATAATAATAATAATAATAATAATAATAATTAATAATAATAATAATAATAATATAATAATAATAATAATAATAAATAATAATAATGAATAAAATAATAATAATTAAAAATAATAATAATAATGATAATATTTCATAATAAATAACATTAATAATAATAATAATATAATAATAATAATAAAATAAAAAATAATAATTATACAATAATAATAATAATAAAGATAATAATAATAATTATTAATAATACATAATAATAATAATAATAATAATAATGAATAATAATAATAATAATAATAATAATAATAAATAATTAATAATATAATAATAAATAATAATAATAAAATAAAATAACAATAATAACAATAAATAATCTTATTCATTATAATAATTATAAATATTTTTTGGATATTTCGGCGCTGACGAACAAAACTTTCTAAATAACATTATTTAGACTGTAAGCCTATAATATTTAAGGCCATTATATTATTATTATTATTATTATTATTATTATTTATTATTATATTATTATTATTTTATTATTATATTATTATTATTATTATTTATTATTATTATATTATATTATTATACTTAATAATTATAATAATAATAATAATAATAATCAATATAACTAATAATAATAATATAATAATAAGTATTAATAATAATAGATAATAATAATAACCACAATAATAATTAATAATAACAATAAACAATCAAATTATCTATATATCTCGTTTTCAAAATTATAAATATTTTTTGGATATTTCGGCGCTGACGAACAAAACTTTCTAAATAACATTATTTAGCCTTAAGGCCTATAATAAGTAAGGCCATTATTATTTTATTATTTTATTATTATTATTATTATTATTATTATTATTATTATTATTATTATTATTATTATTATTATTATTATTATTATTATTATTATTATTATTATTATTTTTATATTAATATTATTATTATTAATTTTAATATATATTATTAATCTAATTAAATTAATTATAATATAATAATAATAATTTAATAAATAATATATAATTAAAAAAATAATAATAAATAAAATAATAATTAATAAATAATAATATAATTTCAATATTTATAAACTTAATAGTGCTAATAAGCATATAACCCAAAGGCTAAAAATAATAATAATAATTAATTAATAATAATAATAATAATATAAGCCAAACTAAACATAGCATGATCTAACCTGTCGGAAAAAAGCAGTACATCAGGTATTTTAATCAATAATGATAAAAAGTTAAAAGCTAAAATTTTTAAAAGTTTTAAAGTGTAAAGAATAAAGTTAAAAATGTTTATTTATAATGCATAGCAACAGCTTTAATAACGGACGCCGCTAATATCGTCTCTGCTATTATTTTATCAATTTTATATTATTCAGACGTTGAATTTACCATTTTTATGGTAAAACATTTATTACCAGTCTATGTGGTAAGTTAGTGAAGCGATGAAAATAATGTTAAAAGTTATAAATTATAAAAGTTAAAGTTAAGTTTAAAGTTAAAAGTTTAAAAGTTAGGAGTTAAAAGTTATAAAATTTAAATAGTTTAAAAGTTATAACTCAAATTTTAAAAGTTATTAAAAATAGAAAATTGAAGTTTAAAAGTTATAAAGTTTAATAGCATAAAATTTTAAGCGTTCTCACTCATAAAATTTTAAAAGTTAAAATTTTAGTTTAAAAGTTTATAAGTTGAAGTTAAAATTTAAAAGCACTAATAGATATTATTACAGATTTTAAGGTTAATTTATTAATTATAATTCTGAATAATAATAGTGAAGCTGCACCCGTCGAAGCCACGGAATCTATCTGGTTCCTCAATCATAAATTGAATAAACTTAGCATCGCTCTCTAT
>JABUQX010122624.1:0-32500 GCA_015478945.1 Trachelipus rathkii | reverse complement strand
GTAGCAAAGTTGTTTAGGTTTAAGTTTTGTTTTTTAGTGTATAGTAGTATATTTTCTTTATTTAGTTAATTTTAGTGCTCGAATTTTTTAAGTTGGGATTTAGTTTATTCAATTTTATCCCGATTTCTTCTTTTGTTTTAGTCTATTGTTCTTATTTGTGTGTGTGGAGTGTGTGTGTGTGTGTGTGTGTGGTTGTGAAAGATGGCACATTTGCATAGACGTGGGCTTTCTATTAACTTTACCAACATCCGCGGCTTAAAATCTAACTTCGTCTCTGTTGAATATCATCTATCTAACTCTAACCCTAACCTTTTGCTCCTGTCTGAGACTCAGATGGCTAAGAATTCACCCTCTAACTCGTTTAATGTATCTAACTATAACTTATTTCATAATTTCCGTCTGAAGGGTGGAGTGTGTGCCTATGTAAACATTAATACTCCTGTAACACGTCTCGTGAATCTCGAATCTCCTAACTTCGATGCTTTGTGGCTCAAAATCTTTCTTCCTTCTACTACAATAATCTTGTGCTTCTGCTACTGTTCTCCTAACAGAACAGATTTTCACTCTTTCTTTGAATATCTTAACCACCTCTCCACGAGACGGTTATATCTTCTCATGCCTATAAACCGTACGTGATTAGGAAAGCTTTCCGTTTCATTTTAAGGGGAGTGTGTCCAACTCGGTAGTCTACGAACGCGGACGCCCAGGCCCCTCGGCATAGCTGATTTCGAGTGGTGGGAGAGCGTGATGGTGCAGCTTCGCAACATTCAATTTAATCGCAGTCCGAATTTCTTAAACGTATACTTGGGATCAGGTGCTATCAACTTAAATCTAAATAGTACTTACATCACAGCTCAGGTTCCGGATCCGTCCTAACCAATTCTTTGAACACACTTATTGAAGAACCTAACTCGTCTTTACAGGCATCTCAAGTCTCCGATTCTCCTACGTGCTCTCAGTCAGAAATCCTATACGCGCCATACTGTCTCTCCAGCTTCCTAATTATTTGATCGGAACTATTTAGTACTCCTCATGACTCCCACAGAACACTCTCGCAATCGTATATCATTCTAACCTTTTATTGACTCTCACATCAATACACAACCTCTCAAGGCTCACATACACTGACCTTGATGGTGCCTGTTCTCTGTACTTCTTCGGGCTCACCTTATTGTTGAGCGGTGTAAACCGGAGGGATTTATAGTTAGGACTCGGGGCCTATGAGCGACGTCGTACCGTCTCTAGCTCTCGAGGACTCGATGGCAAGTATATTCAGTTGGACATATGATCTGCTAGAACTCTGATATCCGCTTCGGACTATCTGTCCATCCGAGGTTGGCAGCTCTGATAAACTCTCAAGATGATCGTGTATATCGATCCGGTTGAGTGCAGGGATATACATTTAGCCTACTTGTACGGGACTCAGATCTCGATTTCTTTCTCAGCTGCCAGATATCATCCGCGAATTGAGCTGTTTCGCAGATTCCTGTTAATTTATTGCTCTTGATTCGTGGATTGAGCCTTCGATAGCATCCTGACGCGGAGACTGCTCGTCAAATCGGGGTGAACTGGTGGTGTCGGAAAAAAATAATACACTCGTATATCTACCATATCACATGCTTTCTCGCTGAATTCTGCAGACTTTACAGCTTAGCAAATTGCGTACGTTAGCTCTGGAGGTGTTGATCTCTTCGTGGAGGAGCCAAAAGGCTCTCGAGGAGCCTGTTTACAGTAGCAACAGACTCAAGAAAGGTTCGCAGGTGAACTCG
The DNA here is from genome assembly GCA_015478945.1 of Trachelipus rathkii. NCBI lineage: Eukaryota > Metazoa > Arthropoda > Malacostraca > Isopoda > Trachelipodidae > Trachelipus > Trachelipus rathkii. Next base: position 30,731 of record JABUQX010122624.1, on the reverse strand, counting down.
CGCACTCTTGTGTAAGCGGTTTTCTACGTCCTACTGTGAAAATTACTTTTCTGTGCATCTCACTTGATACTCGAGAATCAATTCACTTCTAACTCAATGTGTCTGTATACATAAACTTACTCTCTGCATCCTTTCGGTGTGATTCGATCTGATGGCTCTGTGATTACTCATCTTAAGACTGATCGTAAGGACCGATAGCGCGCAATCTCTATGCGCGCGCCCTCCGTTAATCTTCTGGTTTACCCGTCTTCTCAACTTCTTAAATTCTCCACTGTGGTCGAGTGTATGCCAGGTAATCACTGTACCTCCTCCCCTTCTGACATCTGTCTCACACTCAGATGTGAACTTGTTTCTCTCTCTCTCCTCTATGTCATAGAATAGGATAATAACATTCTGTAAAATCGTAAATGTCGTGCCCAGTAGTGCGACTCTCTGACTCTGGTACCGTAATGGCGTGGGAAGTGTCAGAGCGGGATCCTCAGAAACTCGATGGTTATACTGCGCACCGACGTGTTCGTTGGAGTCGGAGCGGTGAAGTGGACTTCGACTGCGCAGTGTTCTCGCGCTCCTCCTCACATTCTGATTTGATATACATACTATATTATCTTCTCAGTCATTCTCAATACATAAAATCACTTGTCCTATCGCACTCGCGTAGTTTGAGAGAAAGGGTCGCGCATCAATGATGCGCACTCGCCTTCAGATCCGGAACAGAACGGATCTATCGGCAATCGTTATTCCTTCATGCTATCACTTAATTTTCGCTCACTTTTGTCTGAGCTAAAATGATCCAGTTCCGAACTCGCTAGATCGTGAATGTATCTCATTCTAAGTGCTTTGCACAACACAAAATTACTCAACTTACTAACACATTAACTTGCTTAGACTCATTCTGGCGCGCAGTCATTCGACTTATCTCGTCTCTCTCTTTCGGATAACTCCGGTCTTTAGTGTAAACTCTGTGCGATGTGAAGCAACTCGTTCGGCAGAGCGTCCTGACTGTGCAGCTCTCATGTATGTTTATCGCCTAATTGAGAACGCGGTATATTTTCTATGTGCCTTATCACTCCTCATTGAATCCTCGAACGGGAAGATATGCCGCAGGATCATTCACTAAATTATGTTTAGACTTCGATCGGGGTATTGAGGCGACCTTCTGATCAAAGAGTTCCGTCGAATGTCACTAGCGTATGACCGATCTTCGGAGAGATCGTTTCAGTTCCTAATATGTTCCATATCGGCTGTGCAATCTCGCTCATACCTGAATGCTCTCCCTTCTTGTGCGTCCGTGTGCCCATTCCGTATCTGCTTATGCACTTATCTTTGCCTATAGTCATAAGATTCTTCATAAAATGTTCAATCGCCTGCAAATCTGACTCTGGTGACTTGCGCTCTCTCTCTGGGGCGACGCGTCTTCTTCCTTATCTGTATTGTCTGTCGTAATAGCTGGGGGTGTTCCTCATGTAAGAAGCTCGTGTAAGCCTACATACGTCGACAGTCCTCGAGCATACTCGGATTGTCAAGTGCTGTTCATTAATGATCTCTAGCTTCACTATTGTCTAATTTATTCGTCTAAATTATCACTTCTGCGTTCTAGAACTTTCGCATTGAACATTACTGGTACGCTCTATCGATCGGAATAAGAACCTCGTTAAGGCTCGTCGATTCGGCGAGATCTTCGGAACATTTCAGTTCCTAATTTATTTGATCGGAAATGATCAATTCGACTCGCAATCGATGAACCTTTGCCAAAAATAATTTAAAAAATGCTCCGATCGACTTATGTGGTATCGTATTAGGTCAACCGGTTAAACGGATTAAGAACTCGTAAAGCTCGTCGATTCGGCGAGATCTTCGGAACGTTTCAGTTCCTAATTTATTTGATCGGAAATGATCAATTCGACTCGCAATCGATGAACCTTTGCCAAAAAAAATTAAAAAATTCTCCGATCGACTGATGTGGTTCGTATTAGGTCAACCGGTCAACCGGATTAAGAACTCGTAAGCCCCGTCGTGTCGGCGAATCAGATGAATCGTTTCAGTTCCTAATCTGATTAATCGGAATGCTAGCCGTTCAATAAATAAGTTGATCGATCGGATTAAGAACTCGTTAGGCCCGTTGAGTCAGCGAAATCGGTGAAACATCACAAATCTTTCAAAATTGAAAATATTTAAGGGAAAGAAAAGTAATACATAATATTCCAAAAATTTATTTAGAGTATGATAAAAATAATATATGAATGCAAACACTTTAGTTATTTTTAAATGAAAAAATGCGTTTTTTCAATCGTTTTCAATTTCCCTTCGCTGATATCGAAGTTGGGTTCCCCCCCGTTGAAAAACATAATCGTTTCTCGGCGATGTAGGTTTTTGTACGAAGCTAGTTCATCTTCGAAAACCTTCTCTGTGTGCATTTTCAAAAGTAACATTTGAGGCATATCTTTAAAATTCTCGTTAGCCGCATTTATTATTTCTGCAAATAGCCGTTTCTTTCGCCTTATATCCTCATCGTCGAAAAAGGGAGACGATAATAACAATTCAGCCGACGATTTCAATACAAAATTTAGTGAGGTTATTCTTAAGGCGTTGAAGTAATCTGCGCAATCATTTCCAGAAGTAAATTCTTTTTTAAATTTTTTTAAGCAATTTTTCCCTTTGGGTATTTTAAACTCGCCATGAACGATGTAATCTTCAATAATTAATCCTTTTACAAGCTTTTCAAATTGCGGCATTTCAGGTTGCGAGAAGCAAATCTCTTTTAAGTCGAAACCGATATATTTTTTATACAAAACAAGAGCCCTTAAAGCCAGGTCTCCGATATTTTTGAACTGATAAACATCGTCCCTTAATTTTGTGATTGTAAACAACGAATTAAGTGGCGAATTTTCAAAATATTCTTTTTGAGATACCTTCCAATCGTCAACACTAAAAACATTTTTTGAATATCTGTCACACATATTCGAGTATTTTTCAGCAATGGAGAGATCTAAAGTAGTTTGAAATGAAATTTCTTTTACGAAACGAAGAGGGCCAATATTTTCTTCTTCTGGTGGTTCACAAAGGTTCCGAATATGGTCAGCGATTAAACCCGACACCACATATTTCTCCTTGGGTGTTTTAATTTCTCTCGTAAGAGATGGGAGCGCTTTTGAAAAATACCCAAATTCATATATGAATTCTTCATTCGAATTACAAATAGCTTTCATGAAAGGATTTATTTGCGATTGGTCGATTCCCAACAAGTTAAGTACTATCGATGGCAACCCCATGAGGTGCGGCAAGCCAATTGGAGGCTGAATCGTTTCGGGTGAAACTCCAAAAACAAAATCAATAACCTCTTCATAATTTAATCCTTTCAATACTCGCCAAGGAATTGCGTATACGAGACCGAAATAAAGAAGTAATATATTCAAGCATTCGGTCTTAAGAGATTGCTTGACCGAGTTCATTCTCTCTTCCATCCGTTTACTAGAAACTCCAGTAGCTACAGAGAGCTCAATCTCGTTGTTTTCCATCGAATTAGAAGACTGTTTTAAGGCTTTCAGAATCGAGAAACATGAAATAAGGTGAGTCGGGTTCGAATATTCATTAAAACACAAACTCGTATCAGCATTTAAAGGGAATGGTCTCTTTTTTTTTCTCTTATTAATAAGATTCATTTCTCTAAAGAACCAAGAATCAAAAAGAAATCGGTGGATGTTTGTCGTGCTTAAACGGTCGATTAAGTACGATTTAAACATTTGTACTTCACAAATAAATGTGGTGGGAAAAACATAGAATATTCGAAAGAAAATGTATAATTTAAGGGTCAAATAGTTCGTCGGGGTTGCCGAAAACAATCTTAGATTGTCCTTCCCATTTAAGCTCTCGTTGGAAATATACAATATTGCGTTAAAGTATAGTAAAGATAGTAATCGAAGAACATATTTCGATTTCGATATATCGCTCAAACACTTTTCAAAGCTTAGCAAATTTTCAATATTTTGAGTAATAATTTTTTTACATTTATTTTCATGAGCATTCTCATCCTCACCCTCACCAACAATCTCACTAGCACCACCGTTTTTTATAGTTTGAATTGAATCCAAGCATAAGTCATCAACCTGTTTAAAGGTGATAGGAATGTTCGCTTTCAGTGAAACGAAAGATTTATCTTTTATAGCCCCCTCTTCATCCCTGATTGAATTATCATCGCCATCAATTTTCTTAATTAAGAATTCTTCGTTTATATAAGACTCTGAACCCGTCCCAAATTTCGGTATCTGAATGATGCGTGCATACCCCTGATCGTAGATGCCATCAGAAAACGTTTGATAAATTTCGCTATTTCCATAAGATTCCTTCAAACATTCGATGTCTCTTTCCCTGGTGCCCCTATTTTTCTCTTTTTTGTACTTATCACTCAAATATTTAAAATGTCTCAACGCTAAATTTAAAATCGGAATTTTGGATTTCTGAAAAAACTCCGTGGCATATCCCTCGTTAAAAAATAACGGTAGAGTCTTTTCCAAGTGGTTCATTTTGTTTATGCTCGAAATTGGTTCTTTTTCTAACGATTGGAAGCGTTTGCGAATGAGCGTGCTAAAATTTTCCGTCAAGGTATTTTCTTTCAGTTTCACCACGTATTGGAAACTGCTTACTGTACTTTGAATTAACTGCAAAGTTTCCATTATAGGGTTGAAAGAAGGCCGCGTAGAATCCATGATGAACGGGCAGAATATGTCGAGACTCAAAAGAAAAAAAACTTTAAATAGTGGTTTCGCACGAATAAACTATAAAAAAAAAAATTATTATTTTAAAAAATTGAAATTTGTTAAATGTTTTAAAGGCATTTATTTTTTATATAAAAACTAAGAATCCGTGCGTGCGATCAAACAAATGTTTTTGTTTATTAAACCGCTTTTTGAGAATTTTGGTGTGAGAAATTTAATAATTAAATAAATAAAAATTAAAAATGATAAAATTTTAATTGAATAAAATACATTTTTTCAAAAAACTCCTTTATTAATACATACATACAATACAACTAAATATTAATAATTTAATGATATTCATTATTCCTTTCCTACTTTTATTTTCGCTTTGCGAATTTCCTACTCGATTACACGCGTTCAATGCGAATAACGAATATAAGACAGAATTCTCTTGCGTAGATTTTCCGATCGCGGGAAATCACGATAGTTATTTTTATAATATGTTTCACATACGTGAAGCGGATACGTTTTTAGCAAAATTAAATAGCCCTTTATGCAAATCTTTCCCCGTTCTCGAAATTAGGCTGATGCTTTTACCCCCAACGGCGAGATGCAGTTTCCTCGATAATGGCGACTTTTATGAACGCGGGTTCCGCTCTTGTAAAACTAAAAAAATTCATCTCTTCAAATCTAGAATAGATCTAAATTTTAAATTCCGTGATCTTTATTATAAAAGGTATTTGAATTTTACCTTTGATGCAGGCACCACTCAAAGCCAAAAATTTTCGCACCTAATTTTTACAACTAACGCTAACAGCAATGATAATTTCAGAAATCTCTCAAAGGCGAACGAAGAACAGGCCTCGCATATATACGAATTTAAAGAACTCAAATTTTGCGGTCTTGCGATAAAGGGAAACTGCGCTACTTTTTGCTCTAACGCTCCCTTAAACGTGCTTAAAAAACCCCCATGTTTTCGGAAAGTTAATGAAACCACCACAAAATTTTATACATCATACAACGAAATGTTTTCAGCTAGATATTTCAATTTGATAAATAATATTCGAACAGGAAAAGCCGTTCTTTCGACCACCTCGTCTCCAATTACAAATGTCACGAAGCAATCGAATATTAAAGAACGCAGTGGCGACACCGGGACCTCTCGGTCAATTAAAAATAATAAAAAAATAAATACTGAGAAATTCAACCGACCTGATGAATTATTTTATTTGACACCATCGATCAATACGAAACGCGAAAATACCAAGAATAGTCTTCCCGTAGTAGGAAAAGAAGCAAAAATCAAAATTAATGTCGAAAAGTTCACTGACCGTACCAGGTTATCTTCGATCCATAGTTATACACCATCGATCGTCGAAGAAAATGACGATAATAATAAGTTCACATCTCTTATTTCCTCAAAAGAAATAGTTATGAATATAAATTACGAAACTGTTTTTGCTCCAACGACCATATCATTATCACCAGTAACTAAATTTATATCATCGACTACCGAAGGCGCTATTTCCAACGCCGAGACATCTCTTTTGAACGAAAGTGGTACGAAACCGAGTATTAGAGAGGCGGAGTCCAATAATAATCCGCTTCTAGTCATTGAGAAAAAACGCAAACTCAGTACAAAATCATATTTTTTAAACGAAAGAGATAAATATACGACTAAATTTGAAAACGTGACCCGATTAATCGCTAATGTTTCAAACTCGTCAGCGAATGGTGAAACACTCGATAGTAGTAGTGACAATAATAATAATAAAACAAATTTCACTGCCGATTTATTCTCAACAAAGATCGAGAAAAATGCTAACGGCGAAGGAAAAAAAGACTCTAAAAATAATCATTCATCAACATCCGATCAAAAAAAAGACTCTAAAAATAATCATTCATCAACATCCGATCACTTAAAACCGTTGATTATCGACGAGAATAATTACGATAAAAGCGCGGTGAACTACTACAGTGATGAACAAATCACATTAGCTATCGTTTTTATATTTTTCATTTGTTTAGGTTTAAATATAATTTTGCTCGGGAGATGTTATAGGACATAAATATAATGAAATGTAAAAATTTAAATAAAGTCAATTTTTATCAAAAGTATTTTTTTGGTTATTCATTCATTTCTTTCTTTACACCACCACCCTCACGCGCTCTTACAGATTTACTTATTATATTTTAAAGTATCATATTTTTTCCCATCGTAAAACTACCCTAACAGTGTCGAATTTTATCTAACACAACGCAGTCGACTATAACCAGAAGAGAAGAAACTGGACTTATGAACATTCGACTCGAGTTAATTCAGTACGATCGGTGGTTATATAAATGAGAAAAATTAGTTTTGCGTATAGAAAAAACTCTGGCGGCGCAAAACTAATAAGGTCTTTTCTATCTATATGAGGTTATCTCTCTCTAGGTGCGTAGTTTTATGTTTTGTGTGTCCTGCAAAGAGCGTGCAAAGCTGTATTGATGCGTAATCGAGGACGGTATAATTCATAAAAATCGTATATTCGTTGTAAATATCAGAGTGCTCTTAAGGGAGATAATTTCTGTTCACTCTTAGAGTCAATGAATATATAATCCAATACGAGATCGTATATCTATAAGAAGATATAATCAATCTGCGGCGGATATCTTTTCTCTGGCCTGTTGAGGAACATGGTTCACGACGACCGTATAACAACTGCAAAATATTTGAGTCCGTCAATTTACGGATAACATTTGACGTGAATCAGCCGTTAGACAGTATATACGACTATGATTCTGGTGTACCATCTGGGGCCAAAAACAGAAAATTTTCGTCTCTGTTCTTGTTTGGAGGTTGCTATTTTTCTAATCTTTTTTCGACTCGAAAAACACTTACGGAGTTGAGGGTACCATAACCGCGTGCTCATACAGAAGAAGCGTATAGAAATAACACATACATTTCCATGAAACATCACGTAAAGCCACTCATCGCGATATATAAGTGCAGAGAACATATTCTGAGATTGTCACGGAAAAGAGAAGAATAGTCGAATGAGATATAATCGAAGAAAATTCTGTTTTTAGTTGACTTCGTGTGCCTTTTGAAGGAATGTATTTATATGGTTGTTCATTATATATACTCGCAGAAAAACTACGATAGCTCATACGAAGGAGTAATCAATACAATTACAATTATCGATTCGTGGGATTATCCGACGACGTTAAAGAAAATTGTATCTGAAAACACCGAGGTGAAGGCAAAAAAGATGTTTTCTTTGTTGTTGGCTTTTTGTGGCTATTTTAATTTCTTCATTTACTGCAAAAAACCTAACTGAGTTAAGCCCGACCTGCAAGAAGAAACATTACATACGAAACAAGACTGTAGGATAGACACCTCGTGGAGAAACATCATCGAACGCTGGTGCGAATGATGGGAACGCTTGTTCTGGAACGTCAATATGAGATAAAATGGTTTTTGGCGGCATTTTCATGTCTCCTCCGTATATAACAATGAAAACGTCGACATTTCTATGTTTTTCGTTTGTTCTCGAAAAACTTTACGAAGTTAACGGTTCACCTCTACGTCGGGACAGGTCTTACATGAGTTCAAACATAAATGTGTTGTTGATCCTTCCAGTTATATTTGATATTACAAGACAAAGGAAGTCTCCCGCCTCTCCTAAGAAAACACCCGGCTCTCAGAAAAAGAAGTTTATTCACTATTCAAGTGGTCTTTTAAATTTTCCAGATTGTTCAGACTTCATTCGTTCTTCGAAGTATATTTTCCGAGGAGAAGGAAGACAATACGTACATTTTATATCATTTATTTATCCAAGATAAAGAATAGTTCAAAAAAATTTACTGTGTCTTAACACTCTTGAATTTACATGTAAACATACGACGGCATCTAACGATCTAGTTTACATCTTCTCCCACCGTTAGCAAAGAGTGAGTTTAGTTGTCTATGATACCCGATACGCCGATATATTTTCGAAAGGTATTTTTGCAGCTGCTAGCCACACTGTCCTCTGTACTCATAGAGTGTCTTTTCATAACGACCGGGTACGATGTGTTTTGCGTATATGATATTGAGTAGGAACTCTATATATAGAGTTCATAAGAACCGTCGACAAAATGTCATTACACGGTCGCATAATTTCCCTGACATATCGACGAAATACAAATCTCTGATTTGCTCGGAAGCCATTAAAATTTTCTTGTGAGTATGCGAGATGTGACGTTCTAACGTGCTTTGGTCTCACGGCGACGGATCTGGAGTGGATATTGTATTCGATATATCAGGCTAATTACTCTTTCAGCACACCTTCTCAGGACACTATCTGTTCCTATCCCTATCAGGTTGCCTCCGTGACGAGCGTTCTATAGCGTTTTTTCGTATGGAGATATCAAGTGCATGTTAGTTACTCCTTCGTACCTTAGGTCACAATTTCAAGGAGTGCTGAGCAAAAGCGAAACAAGTGATAGACTTCGGTATCTGTTTAACCTGGTGTTCACACTTGCTGCCATATATAACGATTCGACCGGGTATAGGTCCCGAGGCCTCGTCCAGGCGTCTTTGTTCGTGAATGTGAGGCTCAGCCGTCGCATCTCTCACCCAAGAACAACATAGGTGCGTATTTAATTATGCGGGTCATACAAATGCCCTCTCATGGAGTGGGCTCGGCTGCAGACGCCTATTCCACGGGAATAAACCAGGACTTCAGCTCTAAGACTTATAGAGAGAAAGCCTACCTATTCGCACGAGATATCCGCAAATAGTCAATCGAACAGGTCAAAACTTACTCGGTTCGATTCACGTCGTGAAGCGCCCTGGCGGTGTGTAGGACCCACAGGGCCTGGCACTTACGTATAGAGAGCGTTCCGGAAGGTCTATAGGCTCTATTGCGCCGAGAACCGCGCAAATGGAAAGAAAGATTTGATATGTTTGGAATCTGGTAAAAAATAATTTACGTGTTCGCTGGTGGATCTGTATTTTTCATATTTGAGAAAGAATTTTTAAGATGTTTGAGACAAGCGCTGGACGGACCTCGTCTCTACAGTCCAATCATCGTCGGAAGAAAATTCCGTTTATTCCCTGTACTTATAGACCTTCGACTCCCCCCGTATTCAGCGTATAGGATCACATTCAGGAACATATAAGCTCAATTCTAGAGACCTCGAGCTTGTAAGTAACGGGTCCATTGACTTAGGGGATGCGCTAGACCCTACAGAAAGCGTTAGCACTATTATTCGTCTATTATCCAGACCAAACCGCTTTAGGCACTTAAGACCTTCGACTTATACCTATTGGATTGTTTGAGAGCAAATATTCACGCAATAACGGACCATTGTGACGGCAATAGATGCAGCGAGTCAATGAAGCTCTAATCCTAGTACATAGGTTCCGATGTCTTCTAGCTTCCTTAAAACAATTTCGTAGCGTATCGCAAAATTAAACCTCTTTACATAAGGATAATTATGCGAGAATTACGCTGTTTTGGTTATAACGAGTTTCGCGCTGTGTGATGATCTATTTAATTTTTTTTTGTAGCAATTCTACAGGGAATAAAAACACGTTCTTTGGATAAAACTGGTTGAAATTAATGAACCGTAAAACTTTATTCATTATTCAATGAAACGTCGTACTTTCGAGTGATTATAATCACCGGATGTGATGTGCCACGACTATATCGGACCCACAACACCCGCCATCCTTCTGAGAAGTTTATTATAATCTATATACAAATAATAATAACTACATAATATCACCGTTGGTTAATTCAAATCACGTCTCGACCACGAGTGAAATGGTTGGCAGCGGCGCGTCTAGTCATTACGTCTCTTCGGATGTACCGTATATATTAAATATTTAGCGTTTTTAATAAACGCTCGTTTTAGCCTAGGGTTAAACTCATTGGCATTATCGGTTATTCGTATTTTATACTTTACTAAATTTACGTATTATGGCTCTGCTTACGAACAAGAATGAGAATAGAAGAACGAGTATACCTCTATCTCCTAATTTTCTCCAATCTGCCGAATAAAATGGAATTTTATAATTTATATATCTATTATTTGAAAAGTGACATAATCTAACACCGACGTGTTGCAGATAAATATACGTTATGTTTTTACTCGATAGTCTTGAAGAGATATGTTTATTGTCTATTTATTAACTCAATATTATTTATACTTGAAATTTTCTTCTACTGATAATTGTGATTACAAAGTATATCTGATAATCTTCTTTACATCTCGATGTATTTAATATAATCTATTGATGGCTCCGCGTGTAAGATAAGAATTTATACACCGACAGTTATACGCTATGCGAGCCCCGCTTACATTGCATGATTTATTACTCTCGCTTCTTTCAATGAAATGTATTGGGGCGAATTTAATCTTATCACATGGGTAGCTCATTCCCGCGACTTCTCGGAGGGTTTTAGTGTGAATTACCCAAGCGTTCCACAATTGTCCCTTTCACTGGCCCGATTATATGATTAATTAAATAACTCAGTTTCGGTAAAAATTCGTACAGGCTCTGCTAATACTAGACAGACGACTAACTACTTGGCGAGGCAATCTCGATGAATTATAAGTATCTGTATTTTCCTATGCTCAATACTCAACTTAGATCTTTTCACGATAATCCGGTCCGCTTTTCTAGGGAATTATCTGTAGTTGTCTTTTATGTTAATTTTTGCTGGTCTCAGAGACGACGATGTTATCTATGACACAGAGATGAAAGGGAGCAGATAAAAAGCTGCAAACGTTTTCCTTCTGGAAGGACAGTTTTTTAAGTGAACCAAAGACAATCGAAATTAGTAGCGAGACTGCAGTTATTCTCCAACGAAAATTCGATATATCTGCTATAGAAATATTACATACGATCCTCGTCTCCTTCTAAGCTGCGACATTCTCTCTCGAAGTATAAAACACGATAAGATAAATACTCGCGAGACTATAGCAGTCAGCGCCTCTGAGCTTTTGCAACAATTATTGAGTCTCAGTCGGAGGACTAATTCTCTCGTATTCGCTGTATATAGAACACTAACCCTTTATGTGTTCCTGCATTATTCCGACTAAATCCTGTTACTTCTTTTTGGGGAGCAGGTTGGTTGATTGGGTACTATCGTCCGTCGTCATCACCGGACTCGGGTCTCTTGAGAGAAAGATCCTTTCGTTTTTTAATCTTCCGGAACGTTGGTTCTGAGGAACGATAAGGAAGATCCGAGCCCAGTCCTTAACTCGCGTTCGTTTATTGTCATAAACTAACCGCGCCGCCCTCGCCTCCCTCTGGTCTGATTAATTCCCGAGCCTTTTTTTCCTTACGCGGCATTTTTTAGGACAAATGAGAACATTTAATACGCACGATCTTCGTTCGACAACGTATATTCTACAGTGTCTGGTAATTAAATAATAGTCTGATGTGATTATCTCTGAGGTAGAAATATGGTTTTTCAAGTCCTTATTCGGGCTAGACGTGTCTCGTAATGCGCCTTCTCGATGGCGCGCGGGTGACGTAATCCTGAATAATTAAATTTTTAAAGGTCGTGGTAGAAGCTTTTCCAAGAATAATCATGGCATTTCACTTTCTGTTGTGACACAAAAATTTCGATTTAGAGCAGAAAGCTCATATTTAAGATATTGAGCGATATATACTCAGCTCGAGGCATGTCCTTCGCTCGTTATGGGAAAAGCCGGTAAATTCTATGGTCCAATTAAAAGTTATTGCAAGCGTGTGTCGCTCTGTCCTTAAATAATTAAAGACTACATAATCATAAAGACATAAATACATATAGAAATTCATTTACAGTCTATATTCTCCAAGGATAATAAGAAGCACTCTCAGCTATGAGATATGGTGGAGTTGAGACTTCTGTTTATGCCTGAGATCTATTAGATAAAATACATTCATATATCCTCCCAGCTCCCAAGATCGGCTCTCCTCCTCGTATTTCAATACACCGTTTTTTCCTCCGTATTTCTTCTCTTTGCACGAAATAATATATACCTACCGTTTTTCGTTGGTGCGGAAGTGAAAAATGGCTGGAGCTCGTCAGTATGTTCATAGATTATTGGAGGCCGACAATCGCCGTCCGATGTCCTATATTCTTCTGTCACACTCGTTGAACTTTGTTATATATTACTATAACTATAACTCTTGTTTGCACCTACACTAGATAATGAGCTTTTTATTAACCAATAGAGCGTCGACAAAATTCATCAATGGTTTTTTTATCATACTCTTGGTTGAGGAACGTTCGAAACTACTAACCGCCTCAGTTCTGAGACCTGTGTTATTTGCAAACAATAATGTCTTTCTAGTATATGTGATTAACAATGTGTATCTCTTGACTGAGATTGAACAAAGGTGGTAATTTTTTTGAGTAATAGCAGGAGTCCAAATTTAAATTTAGCTCTAGGTTTTTCACGACCATGAGATGATATTCAAGAATTGGGTTTAAATTATCCGTTTTGTTGTGAATTTACCACAAAGAGACATTTTAGCATCTCTATCTTGGCATGTGATATGCCCCATTTGAGTTGTGGTTTTGCTTGGTCATATTTCTTCGGGGCTATTATTATCAGTTAGATAAAAATACCCAAGATATTAAATTATTGATGATATCGCAGAGTAACATTAAAGCCCTTAGGTGTTATATTACCGTTTGCCATGAAATAAGCCAGTACTATACAAGAAGACTAACAAGAAATAATCATGACGTATTTAACTCTGTGGGTGTGATTATATTTGAGCGCCACTGTTCTCGCGTGTGTATAGGAGGTGTTGGTTTGGTGGGCAGCGGAGATTTAATCTTTATATTCTCATTATCAAATCTACACTCGGACGTCACTGTTCCATATTTCAGCTTAGAATATATGTTCATTACAGTATCTGACGGATTCTTTCAGAAACAGAAAAACGGCTCGAAATAGAGGGAACTCGGAAAAAATTGTCGCCGCACATAAGGTGAAGACCAGGCAGATAGTATTTGATGTTACCGTTTCGTGGCATCATCGCCGTTGGATACTGCTTAAAAGGCAAATTTCATTTCGATTGTTTAGGCCTGAGTGGGTTCTTTTTTTCCTTACGGTGGTTGAACTGATTCGTTTCTTCTAGAAAACCACGCATCCGTAAACAGCATATGAACGATGAAGTGGATAATTTACAGTGTATTACATATGCATCGTCAACATAGTTTTGTGGCAAAAAACCTGGTGATTAATAAATATATCGTAGAACGATAGTGTTCGATCTTTTGAAGGAACGAGGTACCTCTTCATCCAGCTTTCGGCGTAAGAAATTTCGCGTAAAATTGTATTCGCTTATTTAAAAAGACAAAATTATAATTTGTAAACCTGTAATGCTATTCGATCGTAGTTCAAACGCCATTGAGTTCTGTTGCCGGCGAAAAGAGTAAAATTATTTCTTCATCTCTTTATTAATTAGTCATTCATATTTCGCGGTTTGAGATCGTTCAGTGGTTTGGCCTTAAATGTAATTATTATAGAGAAGAGGCCATATTGTTCAGACGAATTATTTTCCGAAATTTTGTATAATACCAGAACGCTACGAAAGGAAATATATGTTTGCATCTCGAACTGTATCGTTCCTCAACTTTTCGACCTATTTTCCCCCAGTCACCTTCGAAAATTTATACTAACTAAAGCGTTATAACCATAATATCACAGATTTTGCGAAATTCTCCTTGCAAAAGGTCATATATTTCCCTTCCGCTATGGCGTATACTTTTTCTAGCGATCAATTCATACTCTAAAGGCTTACATTCATCAGCTAGTTATACGTGGCACCCGGAAGGTGATTTGATTCCAACGCTCGATCTCAAACCCCCATTTAATCTTCAAATACATCTTTAATTATTTTGGTTATTTTGGTGTGATTTTCATGAGATTTTTGTCATTTTCAAATTTCGTGAATTGTTATGGTTTTCTAGGAGCAGTGATGGTGAAAAATAATATTAATATATTGCGTCTTTCAAATTTATATATATATGCGAGCAGAGGCGACGTACAAAAAAATTTATATAATAGAAATTTTTCTTGTTTTTTTTCACAGGTTCCCTCGCTTCCGCTATATATTTTTATTATCTCATATTTCGAACTCAAACTTTGCACATATCTATTTGTGTGATGGGAAAATAATTTTAACTTGATAAAAACTTAATTCTTTTCACCATTTTTATTAGTCAATAATTGATAAAGAAGAATAAATTGAATATATATATTTTTGGTATATTTTAACTCAGAATAGTTGTTCCAGCTTTTAAATTACTTTACAAACAAAAAGTGTAAATAAGATTTTATAAAAAAACCAAATAATATTTTTCGTTTCCGTAGATTTATCATTTAAAAAATTGTGATCAACTGCGAAACATGCAAATAATTTCTTCAAATTGTGATGTAGTTACTCATTGTTTTTTTTATAAATATATTGTCTTTTGCTTATTGTATAAGCAAAAATACAATTGTACTTGTAAGTCTCTCTCTTAAGAAAAGAGTATCTCTTATTCTTATGAGAGTTACTCTGGTTTCATGGCTAGAGCTAAATATTACGTAATTAGAGAGTTGTTAATCACCTGGGAAAAAATATTTTATAGATATTTAACATCGTAAATTGTGAGATAATATTTGGTGATTGCCCTTCGAAAAGGTGACAAGCGTTTTTTTTGATTGATTTTCATTAAATACTCTGGAATGCAATTAGAAGGCACTGGAGGAAGTGCACTTCAATCAGGTTACCCATATTTCTTCCTCCATAAAAAAAGAAATAAATTAGAGTTCGCCAGGGCTCTCAAGTGGTGTGAGTCATGAGGTAATATTTAATTACGCATCTAACCGATGTGTGCTCTTTAAGTACCTTGAGAGGAAATCAGAAATCTCTTTTTTCAACAGGAGCCATAGAGATGATCGGATATATATGCGCGAGTGGATATACGAAACGGACTATGTCGAATTATTGATACCAAACGAGCCGGTTGCTAAACAAATTTAGTAAAACGCAATTCTAATACGCGTTTCGTAAGTTATACGAATTATTCTTTACTACTAAACTTATAATCAAGCTGGGATGCCTATTTGGTAAATACCATCCCCTTTTCACGGACACGAGCCTTTTCGAATCCTTAAGTGGTTGGGTGTACTGGCCTTCCCGGCGAAGTCAACAGATCCGCGTACGTGATCGGCGTCTTTTTCTCTAAGCTCAATCAGAGACAGGAAAAGCGGCCTGCGATTAATAGAATTTCGCACTCGGCGTTTTCTCGGTATTGAGCGGTGATTCAAAGCCCATTAGTTAGGTGAACAAGCCAACATTATAACATAGGCGGAGATGTTGAATGCAAAAAGAAATCTTTTTACAAGAAGTTATATGTGAAATTAAAAGCAACAGTGAAAAATCCCCCTACGGTCAACGGTTTCCTTCCGAGAGATAGTGAGCGATAATATTAATAGAATGTAATATTTTCACATATAAAATAAATTGTGCTTTAAAACCGTAAAAGAGCAGTTTACAGTTGATCTGATTATTCCATAAATTCAATTAAATTGTGTTTATTTATTTCTCTATTGTATCAACTAGTACTGTGAGATACTGATTTTTTCGACCATAAGTCTGTCTTCAAAAAAAACCAACCTCACATATATTATGAAAGGATAAAAAGATAGAGTCGAGCGATAGTTGTCCGCGAGACGAAACCAACATTATAGAAATTACTGTGTGAATACATATAACGAAAATTCTATAATACTCAGTCAGTTTTCAAACAGTTTTGCAATCGAATTAAACAGCAATTAAAGAGTATTTCATCGTTTGACAGAGAAGGTCAGTTACATATATTTTAGAATTCAGAGGAAATAAAGTATAGGAGGAACAGCTCTGAAAACACCATATCAAACTCTCTCAAGGTAAATCTTATTTATTTGAAATGAACCCCTCGATAGCGCAGGGAAAGCAAGTGGGAGAAATAAGATTTCTTGGGACAGACTTATCATAAAGTATTTCAACCGCCGATTCAAGTATCAAAATAAATCGCCTCAGATTTTTGTTTCCCTTTGGTTTCATTGCATGTCGTCTAGATAATTTTTAATAACTCCTAATAGCTTTTCATTTATTCCACCTTGTTGTCACTGACATAAGGATGAGAGAATGATATAATATAAACGAAATTTTGCTACCGCCCGATCCCTCCAAGAAAACGTTTATCAAGACTATTTACGGGGGATACCATAATGATCTAACGTTCGTGCCAGTAAAAAAGTATTATACTCGTGAAAATAAAGAACAACTTTCCTCGAGCTTTCATCGCGAAGATCCTCGGATAAGAATAAAAGACCAACACGTACAACTATCCTGCTCGTGTAATTGATCGAGAGAACGTGACAAAAATGAATACAATCAAACCCATTTTACATCTATATAGAAAAATATCCCGGGAAAGCGGCTCGGGTTCATGTTCCTATAGACGGGGCTAAACGTCAGGGCTGCGTCTAGGGCGTTTAAAATCCTTTATTCTGTTTTTTTCATCTAAACCACTTCTATCGATTTTTTGGTTTGTATCACTTACATACAAACTAATATCTCAACCATACGACGACATTAATAGCATTAGATTGTAAACACTGCACATAGTAAAACATGTTCTTTAAAAAACAATTAGTTGTGAATATCTTCAGATCACTTTGGGCTTACTCCAAATTTAAACACTTTTGTGAGCTATTATAAAAAAGAATATTACAGGGCACGGCCACATAACTTTACTGTTCTCATAATTGTGTTCAATTACACAAGCTCGAAAAGTAAATCATATCATATTGTTCTTGGATGGGTTAAATTTATTTTCAAAAAACTTTTGATGATAAAAACGTGGATTTAGGAAAAAAATGAGTGAAATATCTTATCCGTTGCGATTCATACACAGAAAGAAGTAGAGACTGAGATAAAACTTATAATATAAAGAACACATATCAGAACGAGTCTACAAACGTAAATTTAACAGTGGCATTATATACAAATATACTGATAGATTGCCGGTCTTCCCCGCTATGGACAGGCTCTCAATTACAGACGGGGCAACAAATCCGAATGGATTATACTGAACGGTGGAGAACTTTTCTGGAGATAGCGATTCCTTTCGGCTGATGTAGACAAAGGCAAGAAGAGCGTTGTGACAAAAACCGAATTAATAGTTCATTGTTAATTACGTTTTCCCGACATATGCTCGAACGCGATTAAAACTTATTCCGCCGAGGATGAGAGACGCGAGAAAAAAGAGAGAGTTTTGTCTGGAATCTTTTGGGATGTTGTTGCGCGGTAGCCAACCATATTGTCAACGCATTTAAAAAGCCGGCTGTTTTTACATCTAGCAGAGAATATTCGATTGAGTACGAGGATTTTTCCAGTAAGTGAGAGACTTGTCTTGATAGAGATATCTGACCCTTTCAGCCCCGAGAAGGTCGCCTTTACGCATTTATGATACCCTCGCTTTGCGCTATTTCCGCAGGTTCTTTTTCGAGAGGCCCGGCCTCTTCTACTCCAGTATCAGTAAAAACATAACCAGGGCTTGGGAGGAAGTAAGTTTCTTTATACAGGAGCATCACTTATGATCCAAATTATTCTGATCCAGTGGTAGGGTTTACCGCAAGCCTGAGCGTAAAAGAAACACTTTTTGGAAAAATCTCAACCACTCGTAAAAATAATACTATACACCGAGTTCATTTTCCGCACCCCGTAGTGGGCTTAAACGATTCGGTAACCTTGGCACTAAATAACTTACTTTCGACTTCTCTAAGCTCGAGAAGATATAGGGGAGCATAGGACCTCAGAATTTTTTCGTCTCGCCTAAGTCGCCAAGCTTTCATTTCTTCTCGCAGGAAGACACATAACAAAATGAGGAAATTTAGTTAACGGAATTCTATACGGCGAATTCGATTGTTGTCCCGGGTTAGTCTGTTTATGGGTCGTTCCGTCGGAAGAATAGGACGGCTATCAAAGTTCTCGCCATGTAATCACTCTCGGGCAGTTCCGAGTACAAGAATAAAATACGTAATTTATTACTTGAGAGTTCGCGTAGGCGAAAGTACATAGAAATTAGAATATAATTAGGTAGTCAATAATAGACTCAAAGATTTATATACAGGCAGTCTTATTAATTCCCTGTAACATGTACACCTCCATTTTTAAATAAGCTCTCCTGTTCTGCGTTCCATGCTTCGTCAAATATACTGAAAACGAGGCGAGCTGGAGAAGTGCTTGGCTTCTGTAATAAATGATTCCTCGCGACAAGGTCGGTTATTACATCTGTGGGCTGTTCGTGAGTTCATTAAGGGAATTCCTTCCCGAGACAAAGCCACTTGCTAAATATGTAACCACCCCGCAGCAAAAATAATCTTCCTCGCGTGTGGCTTGAGTACGAAGCACGACCTCGTTACTTTCCGTGCACCCCGGGGTGCGCTGCGCGCTTTCTGTGTCGGGAAGCATTTCTCGGAAACTGTTCAATAATAACCTCTCTCTCTCTAGTTCCGCGGCCGATTAGCACCGAAAGGAAACTATCGTATGCGGCGTAAATATAAACTATTCTCAGATAGAGTGTGGGGCCCGCAGTGAGTCAAATAATTATTTATATCTCTCCGCCCTTTCCCCTCTAAGCGAAATGTTTTTTTTTCGGAGAAAACAAAGAGGAAATAGTTGTAGTATTCAGATATTATAATACTCTGCCCCTTAGGGAAAAGTTCCATTGACCGTCCTCGTCTATTAATGGTTCTCTCGTGACTGTGTTACAGTAAACCTTCTGTCGTAACAGGATGGAAACCGGCTGCTGACCGGGAGTGTAATAGAATAAAAACTGCTTATGGTACGAAACTCCCCCAAAGTTATGCGCCGATTCGTCGATCATTTTCGAAACGGCTTCAGATATCGAAAAAACTAAAGGCGGCGATCGTTAGAGATAGAATGCCGTACTAAAACACACCCGTATATATCGGTTAAGATAATTTCTCGGGAGGTTGTTTTGGTCCTCTCTATATAAAGAAGTTCAGTTATCAAGGCCAAACAACGCGCTAAACCATAAACCCGATGCCCTTAAGTCCCCTCCCACCCCCGGCGACGACAGGATTGAAATAACGTTAACTCTTCTCGTAGCCGTCGCCCTAACTAATCCTCTTGGCGTATGATAGGAAAGAGACAAATAAGTGCCTTTCAGTTGTCTCTCCCGTGGTTTCGTCGCCCTCCTACGGCCGATTCCGGAGTTGTTTGCGATGCAGTGTTTTGTTAAGTAGGTGAACGACGACCAGATATTCGTACGCTGTGTACTTAATCTTTTCGATTTTATTATATTATCTTTTTCGCCAGTCACAGAAAGAACTATTAGCAAGATACTTACTACGAGAGGTCGAGGCTATTCATTCCTCTACGGTTGCCGGGTATTATACGCGTGAACATAACCGTAGCGCATCGTTTCTTAATCCGATATCTACTTTCTGCTAGTGCTATATTTAACTATATACATATATATAAAATTCGATTTACTATATACTTTTAAATCGTGTTTCACATAGACACATTACGAACCCGAAAGGGACACCAAGCGCGTGATTATACAATAGAGGGTAGCGAAGACATACTTTAGTGGACGATAGCGTCGTTTTTTTCCAGCCTGGATGGCAATTAATTCTGATTGAACGGCGACGGTGGTTTAAAGACAATGTTTGTTTGGACCGACACCTCTTTATAATACGAAGAAGGAATATCTGAGCCGGGTATGGTATTTCTCTTGGGAGGGCCGCTCGCGAAATTATATTTTTTTTGATAACATAGAACAAATTTCTTATCGATAGTGGTACCCGAACCCCCCGTCTGTAGAAACAACACCCGTGATCCGCTCGGACTCGCACTCCGCGCAGATCGCTTTCATTCCGCGACAGGAGAAGGGTTAGTTTGTTGGGTTTATCCGGAGGAATCTTGCGAGGATAGAAGTATATAATCGTCTCCGGAACAAATCTGGTCTTCCCGGCGTCTTGTGTTTCGCTCGTGTGTTCTTTACTTAACAGTTAATCTGGAAAAAGCGAGCGTTGAACGTCTATATTGTTTCAGGGCAAATGTTATTCCCCTTTTAAGGCAAAACGATTACACGGAACGTTTTTTTAAGCCTTCGGACGGGAACCAAAGTTGTAGGTGGTCCGAGGTCCGTCATTCTCCTTGTGCCTTTTTGATCGATAGCTGGTTTCGTTCTCTCATAAGGAATCCAAGTCGAATTTCTCTTTCACTTTTAATTCTTTAAGCAACTTTAGGAGTTTCATAGTTCTCTAAGTTTGAAGATTTAGTGAATTAAAAGGACGAATTAAATAACCCTTATTGCCTATCATATAGTTTTAAACCCCTGGGAAATTTTTTTATATTTTATAAATTAAAAATTATAAAAAGATGTTAGAAGTATTTGTATGTAGAGTTTAATCAAACCTAGATTTAGGGACCGTTTAACTAATACGCCGACTTTCTTCCCGCAGGTACGAAAACACGAACCATACGATAGGTACACGCGCGGCACGTTACGCAAAAAAACGCTATCGTCGAACAAAGTATATCTTTTATCCTGCCTCCCCATTCTTTTACTTCGTTACCATCTATTCCGACCCCTTTGCGCACCTAAGTATCTACAAACGTTTATTCTAATTTCATTAAGAATTAAGAATGTATAAGAATTAAAATTTATAGATAAACAAAGGGGATATAAAAAAGGACAGATAAATATGACACACCAGTACTGGTGAGTACCAAATTCCGGACTTGTGACCGATAAGTCTCAATTAATTGCTCATTTATATAAGAAACTTTTTTTCAATTCGTGAAAATTATTTATTTTAGGGGTGATTATTGGCTAATGAAAGAGGAAAAAACTCGCGTACCCAGAGAACGAGAGGAAAACCATTATGGTATATTTTTTGTACCATACTCAATATATAGCTCCGTAAATGAAAAAAAAATAATCATATAATATTAATATTTTCACTTATTTTAGTAATTGTTTATTAATATGAGACAACCTAAAAAATAATATAGTGTGCCCTCTAATTTAAGAATAAAATTGATTATGCGTAATATATATGGGCATGCACAATTTTTCGAGACAGTGCAAAGCGGATCTCCGTTATAGAACAAAAAATTAAAAAAATATAGCATTATTATTATTTATTAAAGGCATAGTATAAAAAACGGAGATTTGTCGCTGGAGAAGGCAAAACACGAAATAAGCGTACTTTAAATTTATCTTCTCCCTGAAGATGGTGTCTGCACAAACATTACATATTCTTTCCGTGGTATCCTTAAAGGCAAGCGTAGTTTTTTCGGTAACCCAACAAAGAATATACAGCCATTATAATTACCCGAATGTGATAAAAGAGGTCAATATATTATAGAGAATTGTGTGAAATGAACATATGAAGGTGAACCTGCATGTATATATTTTTCGGAGCGTAGCGGGAACGTATACGTTCCGGGGCTCGATGGAAAAAGGCCCCTTAGACCCGAGATCGCTTGATGAATACTTAATGAGCACCCCTTTCGAATATTTCTGATAACGATACAATTTGTTAACATTGATTAGGATCGACCACCCTTATGAAAATATTAAGAACCTTTCGAAGTATGGCCAGTCACTTGAATGTGACAGCGTCGAGGAAATACATATTCGTGTGTCCTTCCATCATACCTTTCCCTTCCATTGAAGAAAGGGAAACAAGAACATCAAATTTTGTTCGAGCCAATAATAACGGCCAGTAAATTATTAACCTCGACAAACTAAAGGGATTATCGATAAACCCTTACTTGGAATTTTTAGTGTTAATGAAAATTAACATTGAAAAAGAAAATAAATAATAATGTAAAAAGTTTATAGAGGCAATGATTTCAAAAATTTACTATCAATGAGTTGTAATGTACCTGATGCCTCCCCATAGTAGAAAGCGTTCTTGAGGATTTTTTACGGACACCAAAAATTCTTTGTTTTTTTTTTATGTGATGTATAATTGCGAGTCGAACCCTTTTTATCTAAAGGAAAAACGTTAGCGATGCAACATATTAGGAAAAAAGTATTTATGCGACGCATACCGACGCCAATATATATATAACGGGCAACTAACCTTTCTTTGTCTTCGCATCACCTATATATAAATGGCCCAAAAGGGACTTTTCAAGTTCGTCATTTCAATTTAAAGGAATTACACTTAGGGTTTTATTCCGGGAATAGTTATGATAGACTGAGTGTCCCCTAAAGGAACCCTTACTATGTGTACCCACCCGCAAAAACTATATAGGAGTGGAAATAGAGCCTTATTAACACTAAGAGACACCTTGCCACGGACGACGATTATAGTTTACGATAATTCTCAAATATTGCCGAGTTGAGTGAAAGGTGTAGTCCACCTTACTAAAAATATAGAGTCCCAGTAGCATTTTTGTAGAATACATGGTGATACGAATTATCCGACTCTCTGTTAATTTTACACTATTTCTCCTGCTCTAATATACGTACTACTTTTTTAGAATCGTTCTTTCTGTGAAATCCGAGGCGCTCTAATTTTTGGCATACTTATCGTAAAATATTAAAAAATATTCGTGTAATTGTCGTAGCCCGCCTTAGAAAAATATTCAACCAGTGTAAATACAAATAAAGGTACTAATTAGTGAAATGAGATGAACGCTGGTACAAATATAGGTTTCAAGAAAAGCATATATATTGTCAAAGTGAAGGTTATTAGGCTCTCTTGATAAATTAAATTGAACGGCATAATTAAGTGAATGAGCCCCACTATGAGGCAATTCTTTATTAACATAGGCGAAACGAAATGTGCTAAGTTTATGGTGACCTAAATTCCGTGATTGTGTTTAAATTGCTCTCTCGGTATATGAATTGAAAACCAAGGAATATTTTCTAAAACTGTAAACATTCAAATGATAAAAATGTTATGGCAACCAAAATACCGAAGCCCATTAAATAAAAGCGAAACGTTTTGTCTCTGAAATTGTTGTTAACCACGTGATATGGAGCCTACTTAGGCATATTATATTTTCTCGAATATACTGATGCATAGGATACAAGGTGAATAACTATTGTTTTCCGATTTTGTATTAAATATAGCAAGCCATTTCTAAAACATGGCGTGTGACTTCCAAAATAATGTAGTATTATGTTTATTTTTTGTAGCATGTATACGGTGAGTCTTCTCCGTGAAAGATATAAGAGACCAAAAATAAAATTAGAGCCAAAAAAAAGAAAGTAAGAGATCGATTAATTTTCTCTCTTCGTTCAAATATACTAAAATAGACACAAATTCTTTCGACTGATTCTCTCCGACATAAGTTATTTATGTCGATTCTTGTAGCTTATATCGATTAGTTTTCAAAGTTTGTTGAATGCTACCTAGACCTTCGACTATGAGCACTTTATCTATAACTTACTGGTGCGTCGTTCGTATTGTTTTGTTAGACATAATATATAAGGTACGAAACGGTGCTGAAAGTGTCAGAAATGTCCCGTAATAAAATAAAAAATTTCGTTTGTAAGGAAAATATTTTTGGGAAAATATATATTTTCTCCGTGATGTTTTAGTATGTTTATAATTCGGAGACGTCTTATGAACCTATTTGTTATCTGCGTAAATATACAAGTTTTCCGTTGAGAGTGCTATGAATATGAGGGGTTGAATTTGATAGGGCCTTAAATTTTATACGCCTGAGAGAAAGAGGTTTTGCGAATAGCAGCATGGCATGGATTAGGCAGATTCGTTTCCTCTCGGCCTTCTCTCCCGTTCTTCAAAAACGTACAACTATAGACTTTTATAGGTTGTCCTTCCAGTTTCGCGCCGATTGTGCCCGATTTAAAATCGCATAAATGTCGGGAGTGAATCGTAAGAACGCGGCTTCTTCTCAAATGCACACTTAGTTGCGATGTAATACTATAACTCGCTTCATACTCAGAGATTATGAGCCCTATTTTAGTGAACAGTTTGTCGAAATTATGTCAAGCGGAGAACCGATAAGCGAATAGGGGGAGCCTCCATAGAGTGTAGATAAAATGCGTAAAAAAAATTCTCTAACAAAGAGATAGATATTTCCCCCGATAATTTTCTGATTGAGCAACTTTTTTAATTAATCGGTGTAGCATTTCCCCTTAACCTGAATCGAACTTTATATTTAAGTCCCCGAGAGTGTGAAGGCTATCACTATTATGGACGATTCATAGTGGAGCGCTTTATAATTGCCGAATATGGTGATATCTCTATGAGAAACTACTCGATAAGCTACAGAGGCACGTTTAAATATGCAGTGAAAAACATCGTATGGGATGAAATTCAAAGTGGCGTGCCAATGATATATATTGTTAACACAATTGAACTTTGGAAAAAAATATAAGAGATGAGATTTGAACCACGTAACCTGCATCCTACTATTATTAATATTATTTTTCTCGCGGAACAGACATTACTCAGTATGAGCATACAAATATGGTAAGAGCACCTTAAATAAACATATCGTTGGTGAGCCAGTGCAATTCACGTGCAATGAGCCTTAGAAATCTTAGACCGAGAGAATTTAAATTGTGTTGCTAGAAAAATAGGCAAATGAAGCCACCCATATATATATTTTGCTCGAAATGAGTATATAATATATGGGCGTTATTGGAAAATTTCCCCGTATTTTCTCTTTGGAAACACCTCTATCGATCCGCCCGTACTACGAAAGAAAACTAATTAACATTACAGTTATTGGAATCAGCCGTTAAGTTCCAGGAAAGATTTTGTCTCGTACAATTTAAATCCCCAAATATATAAAATAATTTTTGAAGTGTTTTTGATAAGATATTTTTTGATATATATGCCCCATTCTCTGAAATATTAACGATAGCAACATTGCAGGAAAAAAACTAATAATATAAGCATTGCGTAGAGTGAAGCCCATCATGCGTAGAAAATTTTGTCCTGGCAAAAAAAAAATTTTTTGATTTTGGAGCTATTTTATTTGTGTGTGTTCTATCTCAGAGAGAGACCTGCAGGAATCATAAAATCAGTCGTGACAACGAGGAAAAACATTTAAATAAACATTCGGGATGATCAGGGCGTAAGAAAAATATGTGTAACTAAGAACATGTGTAAAAAAAAATTGAGCATGATTGAATTTTTATTAATTATGGGGTGGATTACTTTAAAATTTAAGTATGTGATGAGCCCCCACTTAGACCTTTATACAAATCTTGTGCGCACGTAAAATAATGACTCCTATTCGACTTAGCCACTGTATGACCCTTTGAAATCACTTAGCACTTAGACCTTCGACTTAGCACTATTAGACCTTCGACTTAGCAATTAAGACCTCGACTTAGCACTTAGACCTTCGAACTTAGCACTTAGACCTTCGAACTTATACTTAGACCTCGACTTAGCACTTATTTATACTCTTTTTAATTATCTACCCCTAAAACCCGTTTGCTATGGAAAATTACTTTTGATGGCTAAAAAAAATTAAAGAAAATAATAATTTAGTTATCTTTAAACCCGTTTTCTATGAATAATTAATTTGATGGGGGTAAGTAAAAATAACAAATATAAAAAAATCTATATTTTATATAGTTTTTAAAATAGAGGCTTCGTCTTAAATTTAAGAGCCGGCAAAGAGATTAATGCGTTTGGATATCTTTTAAGTTTGGTGTTGTTAAAAAAGACGCCCTCTAAAAAAAAAATACTGTGTGTACACCAATTAAAAAAAACTATTCGTCTTAATAAACAAATTTCTATTGCTGAGATAATATATTCTTGAGCCCCTATTTTCTAAATATAGAGTTATACGTGAAAATATAATATAGGTGGTCGGAATATATAGAGGAATAATAATTATTATCTTGCGACAGAGTCCCTCCAGAAATATGTTTCGCTGTACTCGTATCTCACTCTCAAATATAAAAAATCAATAGAAAGGGAAAATGAAACATCTATAAAATTGAAAATGCCCTCTGAAGTGGTTCTGCGGGGACTTATTTTTGTTCCTTAAAATTTTTTTCTTGTATAAACTGACTGAATAATAAGGCCTACAATAGAGAGAAACAAGACGATACATGAACAATTCCGTGTATAGTCAGAAGCGTAAGAGAATTGATCGAAAATGGAACTAAGAAAATATTTTTTGATATTTTTGTTTATTGTTTTATTTGTATCTCTCTTCATTTATAACAAAAACTACGTATTGGCAAGAAAAACTAATATTATACATTCGGTGGAATACAACGTAAGAAAATTGGTCAAAAAAAATGAGGACACAGAATAATTTTATTTAAAAATTCCTACCAAATTCAGTTGGTGCTTATGTGTGTGTTTTTTTTTATCTCTCGGGAACAAATAACTAACTGTCTCCGTCACCCTCTCAAGACCAACCTCGAAAACTAATAAAACATTAGCTTAGTATATCTAGTGCTCCAAGAAAAAAAATTGAAATGTAAATATCTCCCAAGGCAATAAACCCCCTGTTATATTTTTGTTTTTAAAGGGCTATTTTATTATTTTTCTACAAAAAACAGACGAGAAATAGTTGACTAGAAGAAAAATCGTTCGGGAATTCGAGTCCCTCTTTAGCTTCAATCGCGATGAAAAGCGTTATAGAAGATTTGTCGAAATTCTAATAATAATGCGTGGTACCTATAAAATACCTCTTAGTTCTCTTTAGGTAGAGATTAGTATTCTCACCAAGAAATTTTTGAATATTAGCTACCCAGAAAACAGCCCAAACATATTCGTTTGGATGATCAGCGTAAGATATATGACTTCTAAAAAATGGCAAAAAATTTTTTTTATTTTACTTTATTTTAGTTTAATTAAGTGAAAATTAAATTATTTATATATTTTTTATCTCGAAAACTACGATAGGCTTACAGAAAACTAATAACTATTCGTGGAATTTCAGAGTCAGTAAGAATAAATTTGTTCTAGGTGGATAGTGGCAAAATTTCCTGCTTTTTTATGTTTTAATTTTGGGAACTATATTTTTTAATTTTTATTTCTCAAAATAAAAAGAAAGGTAGAGCCGTGAACAATTAAATATGACAGTCGTGCAATCAATTACCACTTTAATAAAATTGGTTCAATAAAATAAAATGTAGCAAAATAAATAAATTTTTATGTTTTGTAAGATATTTTATTAATTAATTCTCGAAAAACTATCGGATAGCTATCAATAGAAAACTTAATATAAAATCATTCGAGTTGGAATTATCAGTCGTAAGATAAATGTTTCTGCAAAAAATGCGCTAAAACCAAAATATTTTTTTGGGAATTTTTTTTGGTAAAGCTTTCATTTATTTTCTTATTCTACAAAAAAACTACGATAGCTACAAGAAAAATTAAATAACAATAGTGATTTAAAAGTTAAAGATTTATGATATCTGGTTATTGTATTCTTTAAAAAAAATTAATCATTGCAAGTAATGAAAATTTGAAGATAATTAAGTATTTACGCCTACGATAATCATCTGGTATTTTTTTTGGTAACTAAAAAAACATATAAAAAAAATTTTAAATAAATATATATTCTCTTTATAAATATGAAAATATGTAATTTTTTTTCCTTGAGCCCTGTAAAGCTACTACGATAGCCACAAGAAAACAAATAACATTCGTGGAATCTGCGTAAGATATTTGTTCTAATCATTTTGCTGTTAAGAGGGCAAGAAAAATAATTTTTTTTTATGAGTGTTTTATTGGTGACTATTTTATAAATTTTTTAACATCCGTGAACTACGATAGCTACAAGATAAACTAATAAATAACATTACGTTGGATTTCAGTGCGTAAGAAAAAAATTGGCAGGTTCTAAATAATGTGCAAAAATAATTCCTTCCCTTTTATTTTATCAATCTAATTAATTAGTAATTATTTTTTTACTTTCAAAAAACTGAGCCATTTGAGTCTACAAGAAAAATATAGTGAGAGCGATATCAGATGTATCAAGCGTTATAGCTAGATTATTGAGAGTATGTTCTTATATATCAATTGAAAAAAAAAAATTTTGAGTAAAAATATTTTTTTAGCGTTTAATATACATTTATTTGGTTTTTATCTCGAAACAAACAATCGAATTAGCTACAAAGGAAATAACTAATAAATCATCTGGATAACTCAGAATACGTCACGAAAATAATGTGGCCGTTAAAAAATTCAATTATACGTCATTGAGGCTTTCAGATATTTTTGTCGAGTTATTAAGTATAAATAAATAGAGAATGTACGTGTTGAATAATTAATGAGTTTGTATACTAATTAGATGAAAATAAAATATAGTTACAAGAGTAGAGGATATTCAGATTTCCATTTATAATATACGTATAATTATATGAATAAAAATCATGCTCCAATTTCTTTCCATAATCCATACGTCTTTACCTAGTCGGCAGTTTATTTAGAAATGTATTTTTTATACATTTTTCGTTAATATTTAGTTAGTGTCTATTATAATCTGACATCGAGTTGTAATACTTCCTGAGAACATCTTCATTCTCCGAATCATCTCGTAAAATTACAGGACATACGACATTCAATGCTCCAATTAATCTTCTCCATAAAGAGTTCGAAATTTTTCATCTAGCAAATATTAAAAAATAGAGGCGCTCCTGTGAGTGTGTATAAGGGGTGTAAAACTATACGATATACCTCAACGGGGATGACCACCCACGATGTCTAGGAGATTCCGGAGGTTATACTTCTGGGCTCTCTGTTTATGGTGGAACTACAGGTGGTGGGAGAACTAAAGTAAATTATAATTTACATCAATAAGACAATACAGAGCAGAAAAAATAAAAAATAACAGTAGGGCAAAACAGAATAAACAAATTTTATTTGTAATATAATAATTTATGGTAAAAACTCGAGTGTCATATCAAAAGTTTTGCTTAAAATTATTTAAATACCTATTTCAATTATAAAAGATTATGTATATAAATATATATATATTATATATATAAATAATATATATAGTATGAGTGTCTAAGGCTGACATCATGTAAACTTAAAATAGAGAACCAACTAAGCTAATACTCAGTAAGGTACATTAACACTAATTGTATGCATTATATCATAGGTGCACAGAAATAAAAAAGTGAATATGACCGCAATAATAAATAAATAGTGCGCATCACGAGTGTAGGGGTGTTTTATTAATAAATCTAACGAAATAAACTCCACGGGATTAGACTCACACCCCGATATTACATGGGAGAGTCTAGGTAGGTCTCTATCGGCTCTCTAGTTGGAAACTACGTGAGTGAGACTAACCCCCCCCTACGTAACGGTAGATGGTCTCCGGAAACCCCGTCTCTAGTTGGTCTTTTGGTAGTTCGCTGAGGGGTTCCTTCCGACTCATCCTCTACCAGGTGGAGTTGTAAACATCCACACCTCTTCAGAAATCCTTCCAAGCGATCGAGCGCAACCCTAAAACAAGCGTGAGAATAAACTACCTTTTATTTTAGAAGGCGCGTGCTGAAGCCGAGACCCCTTATAGCCAGTGATTTATTTATATTTTATTTATAATCTAATATAATATAAATATTATTAATTAATGCTATTATTATTTTATATTGATTATTCCATATATACCAACGTGAATATAGGAATTTTTTGTTCATTGAGTGTGAAGAATAATTTTTCCCATACATGGTATAAGTATTATTTTACTATTTATACCCTATATATATTGTGACAGTGTGTAGCCTGCTAAATTCTCGGCATAGCTCACAATAAATAATACTAGTTTATGATTATATCTATAATAAATGGTGATCCAATCATTTAGATTTGTGAATAATCCATAACTTAAACTCTTTTCTATAAGGCTAATTATGTGATATTTTCAATTATGGTATTAACTTCAAATTCCTGTCATATACATTATTTGTTGATAATACGTTCCGGAAGAGCCAACATTTCATAATAAGTCTATTTTATGTGGTCTTTCCTCTATTTTGTGAATAACGGTGAAATTAATCGTGGGTATATATA
>JABUQX010122623.1:22500-25000 GCA_015478945.1 Trachelipus rathkii | reverse complement strand
AACTATAGAGGATATAAAATAAATATAAAAACTAAGTCAAACCCCACCATACAATGAGCAATTAAATAATAAATCTTATTTTTAGTTTATAGACTTTGAATTTTTAGGTTATATGTCAGTTCCAAGGTTTCAGTTATTTTATTTTTAATGTCTTTTTCCTAGTTAAGAATATTAGTAAGCTAGTGAGAGTTCGTAATTTGATCGATAATATATAGGCTACTAGACTATTTTTACTGAGCTAGTGGATGATCTGAACTTCTCAGGTCACTTTTAAAAGTTATTTAACATAAAGTTGTGTATAATTTGTTTCATAACTCATTTTCTCATTTGCTTTGAGGATCAATATCCCAACCTTTATCACATGGTAGGGCAGCGGAGCTCGTAAATTTTTTGTCGGTTCCAACACCAGGTTTTTTAAATTAACTGGCTCTGACTCCGGCTCCAGCATTTTAAAATTGTAGGCTCCGAATTTGACTACAGTTCTTAGTTCTAATTTTTAACCATTTTACACAAGATTTGCTGGTGTAGTTTTTTTTATTTCTAGGTGGAGTGGATTGTTACAGTGTTTGATCTAGAGGGGTGATCTGTAGAGACTGATTTACTATAGATTTGACATCCTATCTTGTCGAGATGAACCTCTATAGGCAGGATTTTTGTTTGTTTGAAGGTGATGTTTAGGTGTGGGGAGGTAGCCAGTTATTATTCTAAGGGCTTTATTTTGGACTACTTCCAGTTTCTGAATGTTAGATTTTAATATTGTGGGGCCCAGGCCGGCTATGCATAGTTTAAAAAGGGGGCGAAGATATTGTCTGTAATATACTATAGAGTTGGTTTCTTTATGTTGGTCAAAATTAGTTCCAGTTAATGCCTTTAGAACATTTAACTTATGTGTGGCTTTGGATGTGTTGTTTATGTGGGGGGGCGAATTGCATATGTGTATCGTATGTTAATCCTAAGGTGGTTGTTTGTCTATTAAGAGGGAGTTTATTTTAAAAGATGAATTGTTGGATGCTTATGTGATTCTATTTTATTTGGTGTGAATAATGTAATTGAGGATTTTTGGGGTGAAGCTGACATTCTATTTAATGTCAGCCACTGTTCCATGTGTCCTATATAATGTAGTTCTATGCTTGCTGTATTTATGGAGTGGTGTTGAGCGGTAATGGTTAGATCATCAGCATAGCTATTAACTTTTATATAAGTGGAGGCGGTGGTTGGGAGATAATGCATAAAGAGATTAAAAGGTGTAGGTGAGAGAATGGCTTCTTGGGAGACGCCATCATATAGGCTAGTTTGTATGTACTGGAGGTGTTTCATCCTTGAACGACTTTAGCTGTAAGACATAAGAAATATAGAGACAGTAAGAAGCCAAATGGAGCTATCGAGTCTGTCCCAGTCAACCCACTAACCAAACATGCTCTCTTGCAAATCCACAAAGCACCCAAGGGCTTGTCAAATTCATGTAACTAAAATCCACCAATTTGGCTTAGTCAAAAAAAAAAATGATATATGATACCCAAACCATCCACATGCCTTAATAACTTAAGTTATGGTCATATATGCTGTATAGTAACTAAAAACCAGCCAATTTGTGCTTCCTGATAGGAAGTTTGCTACTATTTTTTTTGTCTTTTGTGGGCATGTTAATATTTAATATTTTATCTATTAAAATATTTCAGGGATATCTATTGCAATTAGAATGGTACGAGAAGGGGGAGGATTTTGGTTAAAGCCATTCAGAATGTTATATTAAATTAGTTAGGAGAGTGGTTGTGGGTTGTTTTTGTTTCAATTCATGTTGTGTGCTAGATAGAGGAATGTAAGGGTAGGATTTTATTGTGTATTAATTTTTTCAATACTTTGGATGTTGTGGAGATCAGTGAAATTGGTCTTTGATATATATACTACTCGTCAAAATTAACTGCCACCAAGGGTACGTGGTGAAGGAAAGGTAGAAAGGATTGAAGAAACGCGAAGGACACTTTATTGGGACATGACAATAACATGGTGGAATTCTTCCAAGACCGTACGGTTGATTAGAATGTGAGGGCAAGTGTGCAAGCCAAAGGGTCTCGAGTAGGTTTCGGAGGTTCGGTGCTGCAAACACAACAATGTTGGTAGGTACAGCGACGGCCGCGGGGGTGTTAGGTCTGTCTCAATACCATATATGACCCCCTCTGACACGGATGACTTCCTGACACCTTCCTGGCATGCTCTCGATGAGTGGGCGAATTTCCTGTCCTGGACATTGATTTGATTCCATACGGTCGCGCAGGTCCGGAGGGGACCGTGGGGGGTCGCAGCTGTCGGATCCGGACGTTTCAGGATATCCCACAAATGTTTGATTGGGTTGAGTCCGGACTATATGCTGGCCACTCCAACACCGTAATTTAAACCGTCCTTAAGTGTACTCGTTCACACAATTGGGCCTTGTGTGGTCTGCATTGTCATGCATTTAGGATTAAAAGAGTCACTGATTGTAGGGGGCATATGCACCACA
>JABUQX010122623.1:0-17500 GCA_015478945.1 Trachelipus rathkii | reverse complement strand
TCTTTTTTTGTGTGTGTGTTTACAGTCTTTGTATTTTTATGAGGCGTTCAGTGTTCTTATTATTTATTTACTAAATTACAGTGTATCACAGTAGTTAGTCGAATGCGTGATGGCTCTTAGGGAAAAGATGTTGCATTAAAGATCTTTTCACAGTAATAGCGTAAACGGAACTCCCAAGCAAGGGCTTGCTGCCGCCAATCTTCTGTTTTTTTACTGGCCCAATTTTAATCCAACGTTATTCGAGAGGAAAAGCTGCCATATAAAATTTACAGGTATTTCTTGATGATTTTTGCTAAGATGGTTGGGTGGTTGGTATTTTATTTCAGTAGTCTTGTTTTTTTTTGTTTTTGTTTTTTTTTAACTTTTATTTAATTTCTTTATTTTAATTTTTTTTTCGTTATATATTATTTAAATAATTTTTTTATATTATAATATTTTTTTATTCTTATTATTATTATTTTAATTTATTTTTTGTTTACTTATATGAGTATTTTAATGTTTATTTCAATTAAAGTATTTATAAGATTTATTTATTATCCATTATTTTACTATAATAGAGTTTAATTTAGCCTTTATTTTTTTTTTTTTGTTTTTTTTTTTTTTTGTTCTTCAATCTTTTATTTATTTATTTTTTTTTTAATTTTTAAATTATTTTACTGTATGTCAAATTGTGTTATAAATTTATTACCATAAAGCAGAAGGGAATAACTAAATTA
The DNA here is from genome assembly GCA_015478945.1 of Trachelipus rathkii. Lineage (NCBI taxonomy): Eukaryota > Metazoa > Arthropoda > Malacostraca > Isopoda > Trachelipodidae > Trachelipus > Trachelipus rathkii. The sequence continues at coordinate 16,784 of JABUQX010122623.1, read as the reverse complement.
ATAATTATAAATAAATAAATAAATAAATAAAGCTATCAAATTGATAAGTTCAATAATATATATATATATATTATGATATATATATATATAAATATATATATATAATATTATATATATATATATATATTTATATATATATATATATATATTATATATATATATTATATATATCATATATATATATATATATTATATATATATATATATATATATATATATATATATATATATTATTAATATATATATATATTATATATTATATATAATATATATATTAATATATATATATATACTATATTATATTATATTTTAATATTATTATATATAATATATAATATATATATATATATAATCATATATATATATAATATATATATATATATAATATATATATATATATAATATATATATATATATATTATATATATATATATATATATATATATTTATATATATATTATATATATATATATATATATATATATATATATATATATTGCCAACATTCCCACACCGCTGTTGACAGTTTTCTTCTCACTGCATTCTGAGTTTTTACCAATCAGATTATTTCTCTAAACTTTTGTTTCAAGAAATCTTTGTCCCCCTAGTCCTTAATAGCAAAGGACTATTTCCTTTGATAATTAGTATAATCTTTCAAAAGTATTATCATTTAATTTTGAAAATACTCGACCCTGGATGTCTTATATTCCAAATATATATATTTCTTTATGGTTAAGCAAACAAATGGGTTCTGTTACTCCATGAGCTACTTTTCATTTTCAAATTACACCATTTCATGAAGCATCTGTCCCAGTTATACAGAGGGGTTGAAAACAGACTAAAGAGTTAGGAACATCTTGGTGATTTGGTGGTATATGTATCCATTTTATTCCAGAAATTCGCCATACTTTTTAGAGTTTAAAATATTTTTCTAGATCCCGAAACGTCAACATCCTTAGATTCTTTAATTTCGCTACAAGAACTTGCAGGCCTATGAAGTTGTCATCATTTGGCGATTGCAAATTTATGCTGAAAACCTGAAATTCCTATGGGGAAATAAAAGGTTTCTATTGGATGCAGCACAAGCAATACACCAACTTGTTACCCCACTTTCCTTCTCTCACCAAACTTTTATAATTTTTATTTTGTTGGACTAGGAGAAAAATATTTCTCATTTAAGGTTTATCATGTCACTGCTTAAGAGATGACAACTTGCCACTATAAAGGAAGAGGAGCTTCTCGTTCAATTTTGTTTAGGCCACTAACAGGCTTACCTATTCTCTTCCTCTAACATGTTAAACTCCTAACTGTGAAAAACGTGAAAAATATCAGTGTCATGTGTTAGTGGAAAGTTGATAATGTGAAATTTATTCTACAATTTCATGTCACTTCATAAGAGATGACAACTTGCCACTATAAAAGAAGAAGAGCTTCTCGTTCAATTTTGTTTAGGCCAATAGCAGGCTTACCTATTCTCTTCCTCTAAGATGTTAAATTCCTAAGGAAATCTGTCTTATAGCAGGTTAATGTACTCTTTCTTATATCATTAATACCAATAGTATAATGAAAATAATATTTAATCATTGAGTTTAAAATATTATAAATATATACGTATGTAATTAAAATTACAGTGTCTTGTTTTATAATAGTGGCTCATAAATTATGAAAATTAGACTAATCACGCATCATTTTAAATTTTATTCTTACTATATTTTCATGTTTCATCTGTACTTATGACAAAATTGACTAAGGTCACGTTCTGCAGCAGGTGAAAAAAATAGAAGAAATTGTCAGGGGTTTACATAATATCAAGTGACGCTAATCAAGAAGAAGACAGGATAGGAGAAGAAAGAGAGGGAGAGAGAGAGAGGGCTATATATGATGAGTTGGAAGAGAGACTAGAGGAGATGAGAGTATACTGAGTAGAGACTCACGTCTGAGAGGACGTCTAGAGGTGGACGAGGAGAGACGATGAGATGAAAGAGAGGAGAGCTAGATGAGAGAAGACGAGGCGAGACGGAGAGAGACAGGAGAGCTAACGAAATTGATTACCTCCCTCGGGAGGTTTGGCATAATTAGTTTAATATTTAAAAATAAATTTTAAACCATAAATTATTTTATAGTAGTTTTATAACTAAAGTTGGTAACTAGCTGATAGTACTTACCAATAATATTCGGACACCGTTCTTTTTTAGGTACAATTTTATTAAATGAATAAAAGAAAAATAAAATATTTCTTTTTTATTTAAATTTCACTACTCTATATATATAATACAAAAATTTAAAAATGATAATAACAATAAGATTGAAATAATAAACATTAATTAAATTTTCGATAATAACAAACATTGAGAAGTTGATTATTCCTTACTATGTATAACTATATATACGTAGTACTCTGAATATTTTTGAGAATAAAGACATATACTCTATATTCATATATTATTTGAAGAGTTGGTAACATAAACGATATCACAGTATACGGTAGCTTCCGTGGAGGACACATTTCACCAAACCATTAAGCGTATATATAGGACGGTACCCTCACAGATTTCTCGATTAATGCATGTAAGTTCGGACTATGATATATACCTACGATGGGACATGTGATTATTTACTCTATATTCCATCGTGACTTATCGGTTTCGTTACTAACTCTCTATATTATATTATTATACACGTTCTTATATCAATATACGTAATAGTTAACATATAGCACCCTCTACTAGTATCTACTTGCCTATAAAAGTATAGAGGTTATTACTGTATCCCTATACTATTATATATATTATAGACAGTCGAGATATGGTGTCCCCACCTGCCCAACACACACCCACCCCCCATACCTATATATATATAATCCACCACCCATACCTATCACCTAACCCACTATAATCATACCTATTAACACTGGGCACAACTTGTCGCTCTAATCACATGTACCTTCACACTTAATCATATCATGAAAAACAAAATAATAATAATGTCGATACAAATTTTCTAAACTAAAAAAAAACTTTATTGAGTGTCCCTTCATTTATGCTTTCTTATGTATTTTTATAAAAAACAACATACATAAAAATCACCCCAGGAATTATTAATATATCTAAATTTTTAATTTTTTTTTAACATAAAATTGATTAATTAACTTTTTATTTGTAGAGAGTAGTATTATTTATATCAAAATACTCACATTGGTATGTATGATATCTTGGGGTATTATATTCATTATATCTTAAATACTAACAACTTATTAGAGTATATCTCACTATATCATTATTATTTCTTGCTTGTAATATCTTTTTTTATTATTATTTATTTTAACTAATATATATATATTAAATATATATCCACAATTTTTTATACTCATAACTATATATACTATACTACATATGCATCATTATGTGTGGTGGCTGTTTGAAAGTGCAGAGTGCCTCGCTCCCGCGTCGGTATGTATGTATTTCTTAAATAATATGTCACAATAGAATATATATTATAATAATATTACTAAATATATACGTATATATAATTATACTATATATATATACCTTTTATTTAAATATCAAACTTTCTTATTTTTTATATTTTTCTTATAAGTTAAAAAGGAATTTGATTTATATAATATCCTATATATATATCATATATATATCTATATATTATAATATACTCACTTATAACAAAGCAAATAATATTTACACAATTACTTTCCACTCTACTAGATATTCTCTTTTATGCTTATGTCAGTAATGTCAGGTATCTTGTGAAGAGTTATCTTGTTAGCTTATTTGATGTCCACCTATGTTCGCATTTTTCGATGTCCTTAGTTCTCAATCCGTAAAGTGTTTATAGAGCCGTTTACGTTCGTTGATGCGTATAAATGCTATACATAATTTTATAAAATCTTTATTATGAAACCTTAATATTTTTCCTTCAGTCACATCCTTTACTTTTTTGATTTTTGCACTCCAATTTACAATTCCATGTGAAGTTACAATCCTTAAACATGTTTCACACCAAAGTTTTTATTGAGACCACACAATATAATTTTTCTTGGGTTGAATAGATGCCGATTTTGTAGTCTAACGGGACGTGATTGAATTTGAAATTTTTTTTTTTTTTAAAGAAAGTATTGAAGGGAGGAACGGTTGAGGCTTCATATTATGAGGAAAAAAATCTGTCGATAAGGGATCTCTCCACTCTCACTAGGTTAAAAATTTTTTAATTTATTAATCTTACTATAATTTTTATTAATCGATTTTATTAATATTTTTAAATTATTGATTTTTAAGGTGGACCGAACCTTTTTTATTTTTTTATTTTTTTTACTCTCATAAAAGTATTGTTTGACCTTAAGTTTTACTTTTAGGTTCCTGGGCGTCTGAATGTACACTCTGACCCATTTTTGATGACCTAAATTAAAGCTCTCCACTTCATCTACACTTGTCTACCTGTCATTTAAGCACAGAGCAGTCGACCTTTTACTAGAGAAGAGGTGCGTAATTTATCTTCTTATCCGCATCCTTGGTTGTTAATGCCCCTTCATTACAATATAGGGATATACTAATCTTCCAATATCATCTTATGAGGGACCACTACTATTTATACCCATCATATATACATATAATCTACAATGTCTGATTAATTATTGGCAGCAATATGGTTTGGAAATCTTTACTCAAGATCTATTCTTATATACTATATTACTATATACTAGTATATATAATATATATAATTAGATACATTTTATAATTATTTCTATCTGTATTATGTGTGTTCTGATAAATGTTTAAATATGTTATGTGAATGAAATCTTTTACTAATTTAAATGCATTAAAATGTTCTGAGTAAATGTTTAATAATGAATAATGAATAATAATGTAGATGAATGTGTGATATGATAATCTTATTAGAGATAATGCAGGGCGCTTTAATTTTGAATAATCGTCCACTCGCAGGCCAGTCATTCTTCAGTTTCGAGAAGATTTCATTCCTACCGAAAGGGAGAGAACATACCATTTTTTTGCGCCCCAAATATATATATTTGAATAAAATAAAAAAACACATGGCCTAAGTCTGTCATGTTTGATTCCTATATACAGCATAGTATTTATTCTTCTTCTAGACATATCAAGCGTGCTGAAAGCAATGTTCAATAAATCAGCTGTGCCCCCTAAAGCCGATTCCTTGCCCCCAGCAGAGAGTGGGGAAAATAAGAGCCCCAAAGGTACAAAACCAAACAATTTGTATATTATATGCTTGGACACTATGGTTAAAATTCTTTTTCTATTATTATTATTATCCCTTGGATAAAGTTTTATTATAACTATTACTACTACTGCTACTACTTCTATTATTACTGCTACCACTACTACTATTATTACTGCTACGTTACTGAGAGTATCATTACTACTACTATAGTTACTTTTTCTTATTATTTTTTTTTTGCATTTCTGACATTAATAGTCAGTACTTGATCTATATATAAAAGTATACTTTTTTATTGCTTGAAATTAAAAGTTATTGAAATTCAGATGACACAACCCCACATACCCACATACAAGCACACGATTTTAGTCCATAAAAAGTATTATAAAATTACCATTATTTTATTAAATATTTATTAAATAATTTTGTAAACTGAATTACACGTCACACTGCACCAATTATATATAATATATATATATATATATATATATATATATTATATATATATCTATATATTATATATATATATATATATATATATATATATATATATATATATATATATATATTATTATATATATAATATATATTATATATAATATATATAATATATATATATATATATATATTATATATATATATACTATTATATATATATATATCAATTAATATATATATATATATTTATATATATTATATATTAATATATTATATATATATTATTTCCTGTAGTATATACAGGCCTTCTTAAAAGTATTGATGGGCAGATAAAACATGTGAGGCAAGATTAAAATTTTCATTCAACTATTAATATTAATTACTATAATATATAATATATTATATATATCTACTATAATATTATAATATAATATAATTATTAAATATTATATATATTATTATATATATATATTATATATCTAATATATATATATAATATATATACACCGGAATATATAATATCTTATATTCAATAAATTATTATATCTATTTATATATGTTTCTTGAATTTAGTTAATATCCACTGTACCTCTCTTGTATTCTATTTACTCTATTTATCTAATACTATATATATAGTATGGATCATGATTTAGTTTATGACTTTAATCTATATCATATATATATATACTTATATATATATTATATATATATATATATTAATATAATTATATATCATACGGTCAGGTTCAACATGTAACTTTCAATATTTATCCTAATAGCTTAAATAATAGTTTGTCAAATTATTTCATTTTATGAAATATATATTTATCATAATAATTATCTATAAAAATTCACATTTGACCTATTATTATTATTTATTTATCTTAAAATAATTCTATATTAATCTTATTTATTTATTTATATCTTATTATTAGCATATATAATTATTATATAATTATTAGCATAAATACGAGCTATTGTGGTCGTCTCAAGCTTGAGAAATTCAGTTGTGTATTATTTTACCATTATGTTAACGGACTACTTCCATATAGATGCATCGATGAATTAGTAATATATAAAAATATATTATTATATAATAATATATATTAATATTTATAATAATATAATAATATAATTATATTAATTATTAATCTTTAATAATCTATAATATATATATATTAATATATTATAATATTACATATAATTTATATCATATATATATATATATTATTATCTATATATTACAACCCTTGGTATGCATGTATATTTTCTTTTTATGAATCTGCTAGTATACAGTAATACTATTCTCATTGGTCCAACAGAGTAGTAGGAGTTAGGGTAATTTACAGTATATACCCTAAAAAATTATTTACTTATTTATTATATAATTACTATATATACTATATATAGTTTATATATTATAATTGATGTGTCTTGGGTATAATTGTATACTTCCATATATCTTTATTATATATCAGCATATGATATATTATTATTTTTATTAAGTTTTTGTATATTAGTTGATTACTCATTGCAAACAATGATCTATTAAAATCGTATTAGTAGTACTTATATACGTTTATATATATATTTACTATTATCTATGTATTAATATGATATATATAATGATTACAGTCTTCAAAGGGCTCATAAATATTTCTAGTGGTATGAAATAGCGTAAATGAAGTTTGATATTAAGTTTCAATTTTATAATGGAATAGATGTCATTTATAATTGTAATATTTGGAATCGTATTTTATAAATTTTTGTAAAGATATTTTAGTAATTAAAATTTAAATTTACGCTTAAATCATGGTGTTAAGAGCATTGTTTTTCTTTCTTTTGCATAGCAATTGATATTTCTAAATTGAGTCAGATTTTGTCTCACCATATCTAAATGAAGTAAAATTTGGTGACATAGTCAGTGTGACACAAGAATGTTGATAATCATTTTATCTTCCATAAATAGGTGATATTTAAGGCAATGATGTACACATTTTTCTGCATAAAAATTGTTAAATATTCACGGTTTATGTTTACTTCCATGATGGTTTAATTAATAGAAAACCAGTATTTTTACTTTTTACTGACTGTCCAATTAACATAAATTCTTTTATGATTACTTCCATGATGGTTCAGTTAATGCAAATATAACCTGTCTGTGTTTTTGATTCCATAATGGTCCAGTTAACAGAAATCCCATATATATATATAAATATATATATTATATTACTATATATATATAAATATTATATTATTATATATATTATTACTTATATATCTATATATTATATTATTATTATTATTATATATATATATATATACTTATATATATATATATTCTATATAATATTATCTTTATATATCTTATACATAATAAAGTTATAATATATTTATATATATTCTATATATATTATATATATATATATATATATATATTATTTATTATATTATATATATATTTATATATATATTTAATATATTTATATACGCTATAGTATATCATAATATTGATATACTTTTTAGAAAACTAGCCTATTTGTTAACGTGCCTTTATTTCCTGTCTTTTATGAGGGTAACACATTGGGGACTACAGGAAATCAAAAACTTTAAGGCTGGCTATCCAAACCAGCCCCACATTCATGTTCGCAGTTGGTTTTAATTCTTCTTCCCCTCAGGCTAGATCCCCTCTCATACTGTTACGGCACCGCACACGACGCGATTGAACGTTCAGCGTCCTCATTTTGCGCGATGAAGTAAGAACCGTAGTCTAACCTCCTGTCATCCAATGAATTATATTATTTTTTATATCTAATATATATTATAATTATATATTTATATTATATATAACTATATTATGTAATTTTTATTCAGTGTTGCCACCGATACCGTAAAATTTTTGTCGCGATACCCACGACCGATACATTAGTACTTTCCCAATTGTTTTCACTGCCTGTACCCACGATAACTTCGGATTTCCAAAATTCTTTGCGACTACCCGATATCTCGCATTACCGAATACTTTTTTACTCCTATAAATATGGCCTTAATAATCACTATATATATATATTATATCTACTTATTATATATATATAATATATAATTATATTTATTTTATAACCTACTACTATATTATTTCCTAAATTTTATACTCTAACTCAATGTATATATATTATTAGTATATATTACACTACCTATATATTTTATCTACCCTCATCTATAATATGCTATATAAGGTTCCAATAACCCCTATATATTTATATACATAATTTATATATACATACCCCTATATATCGAGTCATTCTGGTTAATGTACACCCAATCTATTCATCTTACGTGCAGACGGCTGTCCCAGGCCATAATTGCTCGCGCTTAAGATTCATCACGTTATTTAAAAATATAAAAAGATTTTCAAAAACAGCGTCATTATTTATCTATCATATATATACTACTATTTATATAATATATTATATAATTACTATATTATATATATATTATTATTATATTATAATATATAATATTACTATACATATACATTAGTTAGCCGTTTTTCTTTTTTTTGTATTTTGTGCTTAGAACTGTAAGAATTGCTCCAGTTTTGCGTTGTTTTTGTCACACCGCCAAAATCGCAATGAAATAACTCCACCAAACGTTAAGGTAATTTCCATTAATTCTGTTAAAGTTGCTATTTTCCCTGCTTGCCGATTAGGTCACATTCTTTACGCAGAAGATGGTAAACAATAAAGATTTAGCGGCTTTCGTGTCTGAACTTTGCAGTGAATGGTTCTTCCATAGAGATCAGAACTTTAAATCTCAATTTCCCTTCTGGAGATTCAGCAAAAGGAATATCCCATATATTAGTTGATCCATTTTATTATAGTAATATAATCCATTGTTTATTTTTTTTTTTATTTCTTGTTATTCTAAATAACAATCGTGCTCCAACTCACAACATCGCTGATATCCATATTGTTTTGAAAACAAAAGTACAATCCTTACGCACCGAAATTCGGCGGTCGTTTTAAACACACAGGGTCACACTGAAATTTATTGGTTAAATTTGTAATCCCTGACCCTTATCATGTAATTTTATTCCTATTCCTGACTCAGCTACGGGTTTCACGTTATATTTTTTTTGGCGTATAAAATATTCTATTAATCAATTACTCTATTCTATTTGCAGCCTATTTACTATGTTCATACATTAAATTAATTGAAATTTACTTTAAAAATTGTCATCATCAATGGATGATTTACCAAAATTTTTTTTAGTGATCGATCCATATATCCTTCCCCATAGCCGTTCCAACGCACTTCTTTTTACTTTTTCCAAAAGTAAACAGTTTTATTTATACAACAAGAAATAAATTTAAAGCTTACATTAAGGTACGCCTAGGTGAATAACGCCCACTGTGATCACAAAAGTTCTCAATGGGGAGATTTAGGTTAATTTTTTCTTCTCAGCTCCTCTGAATGTTTGAATTCTTTATAGCAAATCTTCTCTCGTCAAAAGCTTTCAGTTTTAACATCTCTCTCTGCTCTTCAAGTTTATAGATCTGTATTTGGTAAGTTTTCTTTTCTTCACTTCTTTTTATTTCTCTTCTTCTTTTTGGTTCTATTTTTGACTCCTTTTACCAGTTCTTCATATCTATCTCCTATGGGCAGCTCTTACATTTCTTCCAACATTTTTTTGAAGTGATAGGAACTTTATGAATACTTTCATGAGATCTTATTAGCATTGTGCACTGTTCTCTGTGCTATAGACTATGTTCTTTCAGATCTCTCTAAAATTGCTTTATTTAACAGAAACACCCTCTCCTTCCACTGGTGCATTTCCAGGGAAAATATTCAGGCTAATTTAATAATTTTGCCACAATTCCGCATAATATTGATTCCGAGGTACTATACAAGAAAAAAATTCATCAAGTCTCTTAGAATGACAATCACCATCCAAAATCATTTTGATTTTAATTCAAGGGTAGAATGAGCTTCACTTGCAAAGTAGAAGTGTATTGGTGCCTTTTGCTTTTTCACGCAAGCAGAATCTGTGGATTAGGTTATTGGTGTACAATGCCTCTAACAATAAAGCAAATCTTTGTTTCTTTGCAACGATTTCTGGCTGAATGAAAATTATACTAGGATCCAATAATGAGAGCCCTTGGACAGGCTTGGTAACTTCAGAGGACATCTTCCTAATATTTTTTCTGTCATTTTGATTAGAACAGTCTGGCATTCAAATTTGAATTCTTTAGGATATTCCCTTTCATTCGAAGTGACTTTCTTTGAGAATTTTTTCTTTACTGATACATGCCAACGTATTCAATTCCTTTTACATTACGGCGCAAATTGTATGTTCATGTAATCTAAATACAAGAAGCTTAGTTGTTTTGTAGCAGGCATTTTCATTTGGACTTAATGAATTCTTTCCAATAATATTTAGTAGCGAGACCCTTGTAAAACGTGAACAGCTAATGGACCAAGTGGTACTTGACGTTTAGAACTTCGTAAGAATGATTCACGTTCTATAGGAAAGTCAATTTAACCAAGCCAGTTTGCATTTTAGAAAATATCATCTTTCGTTTGAACGAAAACCTATTGTAGATGGTTTGGTTGTTGAGAGCTATTTTTCGGCATGGGTACTGCACAAAAACTCCAACACTCACTTCAGTCAATACCTCAAAAAAAAAGAACAAAAAAAAAAAAACAAAAAAAAAGTAAGAAAGAAAAAAAAAGAAACCTTAGCGCTCTAGAAATAGCCTATTAGGAACCTAATTTCCCTAAATCTTTAACAAACCGAATAATAGAGACAGATATGAAAGGTTCTTCATAGTAAATACTAGGTCTAAATACCGCCATATAACAATGAATTGCACAACTTAAATCGGACAGCGTGGCAAGTTGTATGTGTATAATTATGAACGATAGGTAACGGAGCACTGTTAAGAGGACAGTAATTAGCGGGATAGATGTAGTAGGTAATTTAAGACTCGATACTAAAAAAAGAATAGGAGATATAAGTACATCGCGAGAAGTAAAATAGTGAGATACGATAATGTATTTCACTGGCGACTAGTATCGCTATCTGCGCCCATTGTCTTTTCCTATCTCACTTCATCAACCACTGCTTCTTCAACACATTTTTCATACCATTACGTGATATAGGAAAAATAGTGAGTACTCAGACTATATATCAGTTGAAATGGTGTAGGATCGCATGGATCATTCTTCGAAATAATTGAAATTGTCTACAAATTGTCGGACTGATATTATTTTGAACGTCTTTCGCTTCGACTGCTTTACGTGTCATGTGTGACATATCTTAACAACGTTTTCCGCTGCACCTTTTCCCTTGACTGGTTTTTTCCCCCTGACATTTCCAGAGAAGTGTCTAACCTCTGAAACTAGGAAATTAGTGCTAAAACTGTGTGAGCATTTCTTATCGTTGTTCGATAAGCACACCAGAATGTACATGTAAAAACGAAGCTAAACGGTCCAATTATATAACAAGCAAAGAAATTTATAAAGCCGATCCTCATTCTATCTGCAAACGCTTCTGTATTACTACAAATATGCACTATAAGGACAGGAGATAGAACTATAATAGAATTAGTCTCCTGTATAACGACTATTAGGTGACGACAGAACATTTGCATGGTACTCTTTGCTCTAATATATCGATTCTGACGAGGAGCCCACTAATGGGACTATTGATACCTTGGACCACCTAATCTGGTTGCTTTATGGTCGGTATCTCCTAATCATAATTGAGTTTCTGGAGTCTGGAAGATTTCACATGAAGACAATCACCTCTATCCCGTAAATTTTCTAGGTTTAGCCTTTATCCTCTAACTTTTTGATAAACTTGTTAACACGTTTCTCGAAAACATTTATCGGCTCCTAAATACTGGCATATGATAGTTCCTAACTTCCTGTTTATGCTCGCTTCCCTGCATTTGGACCCCCCCTTTCCATATCGATCTCACTTCAGAGTAGAAACTATTCTCCTTAACAAAACCTTCCCAAACTGCAAAGTTTCATTATATCTCTGTTTAATTAACAACAAAACATCTAATTTAGCAGTCTTTCTTAAGTATATAAATGAAATAGCATCTACCCATGAAACTCTGCGTATCTTAACATCGTTACTATATTAATAATGGGGTTCCAAATCTGTAACTTATCGACTATTAGTAAGGTCAAACTTCTTCTACAACTACAAGATGCGAGCCTTCAATACTGCAATGGGCATTTTCGCTTTTGCTGAACACTAATTTCTCCCAACTCTCAACCTAGAAGAATTTAGCTGTCAGTAGATCACTTATGACGCTCAATCAGGCCGCTAATTATCTCTTCAAATTCTCCATTCTGTACCTCCTTCTTTTACAGATGAAGAACTAAAAATTTGGAATCTTTTTATCAAAAATATAAAAACACTTTAACCTACACTTAATATCCATAATGACTTCTGGCACTACTGATAGCCTGTTTACTACTGCTTCTTGATTTATCGTGCAATAAACGAAATCGATGTTCTTACGTAGGTATTACCTTTGTTTTGCAAACAATTGAAATCAGCTGATGTGACGGAGCTCTTTTCAGAGTTCTTCTAGAACAGCATAAAAATGTTTGTTTATTTGTACACTCAACTAATTGATCAACTATTTGTGATGATGTTTATCCACTTGGATTTGGAACAAATTAGATTTAAAGCTGATTTATGAATCATATTCATACCGGTAGCCTACCAGCTTCAGTCATTTTTTATGGTCTTACTATTATTTTCGTAGAACGTGTCTACAATTTCCGCAATACACATGGAATTGCAACCTTTAGTAATTATATGGAAATTCCTTTTACTGTTTTGGTAAGTCATTTTAACGATTTTTTGCGGTTTTAGGCAGGAAATAACTGAACGCCCTAACTCTTGAGCATATTCCTACGTTCGTAAGCACAAACTGCAACAAACCCAAAATACGCCTGAAATATTAAACCAACACGATATAAACCCCATTCATATAACAGCTGGCATCACGCTTGGCATTTATATATATATATATTCAACTATATAATCATTATATTATAATATCTTATTTTATATATAATCATATTGGTTTTATATTCTAATTTATATAAGTATTATATTTTTATATTTATATATATATATATATTATATATATATTTTATATAACCTTATATATATATATAATTATATTATCACTATATTATAAACTTAATTATAATATATTATATAATACTTATACTATATTATTAATATATATATATTATTATTTATAATCTATATACTATTTATATTATATTATATATATATACTATATATTATTGTATATAATATATATATCATATATATATCAAAAAAATATTGCTATATAAATGCAAAATTAAAAAAGAAGAATTTTAAAATTTATATGTCTAGAAGGACGTGAACGCTACCCTTATTAATTCTTCAAATTTGTTGAAAGAATTTTTAACATTCATGATGTGTGCTAAGTACTTGTTTTTTTTTATCTTCTATCAAATCTAGCTTTCCGTGAATGGTTTTGATAAGCTCAAAACCTTTCAACTACGAACACCACCCTGCAGAAATGGGGACATTGGCGTTATCCGTGACAATATGTATCATATTATATACTGAAAGGTATACTATTACATATCTAATATATACATATATGATATAATGGTGTGTAATTGGTATATATGGCACACTTATATTACTATATATGATTGATATATATATCTATATATGGTATCTATCGGAATCCATTTAAAAGACGCAAAATGTGTGGTATCGTTAAAGGTATCTGGCAAAATTTTACCGATAGCCGAATAACTACTACTGTTCACAAAATTTCGCTCTGATCACCCTGATTACGATACCTCAGAAATGACCGACTACCACGATACCTGGATTACCGATACCATGGTTACGGCTGCATCACTAAATATATTATAGTATTTGATTATATTTATATAGGTAATATCTATATATATATATATATATTATATATAATTATTAATATATTATATATATAATATATATATATTATATATATACCTTATATATCTATCATATGATATATATATATATATATATGTATATATTCACTTCTGTAAAGGTTTAATTAATACAAAAAAAACCATATGTTTATTTCTATAGTTGACTTTGGGTTGGCAGAAACCCCAATTTAAATAAAAAACCGCCAGTAGGTTTTATTGATTTTTTTTAAATGTATAAATTTTGAAATCCAATTATACTTACCATCAAAAATTTGAATAAGCTTCTTTTAATCAGCTGTTTTGATTCTTTAGGAACTTAATATAAATGATAATGAACTATGAATGAATGAATTTTACAGCTACTCAAATTTTCCTGACCTGATAATATTAATTAGGTATTCTAAACTACTGGTCACAGAACTTTCTTGGGCATTACCCCAAAATATATATGTGTACAAAGACATTACTCCTAGACTTGAAAGTGAAGGAAAACAAACTAATTGCTTTTAATATTGTATCATATTGAATACAAATATTTTTTGAAATGCACTAAATCTGGAGAACATGAAGAACACTCAAATTCAAAGTAGTTCAGTGATCCATTTGTGTTAGAATACAGTCATGTAAGCTGTAAAGTAGGTGTTATACTTGATAAATCAACTTTAAAAATAAAACAAATTGACAAAGTATTCCAATGAAAATTAAACTGCATGAAATATGAAAATAGTAACAGACAAAATTAATAAAATCTTATTCAGAATCAACAAAATCTCATTAAATACATTTTACTTCAGGTTTTGAAGAAATGTTTTTGTGAATTTTGATACATCAAAATATCTGCATTTGATGTCAAAGCAGTTTGGATACTGTCTTTGAGCTTCAATCTATTTTGTACTTTGTATTTAAATTTAGTAGAATGGAAAATTCTTGTTCATAAAGGTAGGTTTTGTAAATGGTAACAGCATTTTCACTTTCTCTTACAATGTTACAATTTTGAAAGAGCTTGGAGCTCTTGATGTAAAAAAAAAAAAACTGCAGTATGATCCTTATTCTGAAAACAATTTATTACAGAGAGGTTTAAGAAGTTGCTTCGTGCCATTGTTTCACTTACTGTTCTAGCCCATCAGCAAGTTCACACGTGTAGATAGGATTCTAGCACTGACATAGACTGACATAGGTTTCAGAGAGCTCTGGAAACGTGATACAGAGAACCATTTCGCTGACTTGGTATAGATTGCCCAAGGTAACTGGGTCCTTGAGTGGTTCCAAAGAAAGATGTTGTCAATCTGTCCAAAACAATGTGTTATTAGTTGGAAGCCAGCCCAGTCTGATTTTGTTATAGGACTGCTTCTACTCCAGTATCTGATCCAAAGTGCTGAACATCGGTTTTAACTCCTTGGCCAGGAAGGTCATGGGTGATATTTTATTATATATACTTTATATTCTCGCGAAAAAATACACTACTACACTAACTATTATCGACCAAATATCACTTTGAAGTATATGTAATATTTGTAATCGAAAACGGTATTAGATACGGGTACAGTGGTAGCTCCGTACCAACGACATCGAGTGTCTTCCGTGTTCGGATGTATGATTCAACTTTGTCTGAAGGAAGCGAGGAATCTTTTTTTCTTTCTAGGGGTGTGGTGAAGGTGCTCGTATAATTGTAAAACCGTTTAAATAATTATGCAAAACTTCACATAAATGTGTTATGTTTTTGTTTAGTTAATTCTCTATTGTTTGTCTGTACAACTTGCGGTCAGTCTTTTGGTGATTCTGTAACACGTTTGTTCTTGGTATGGAATAAACCAGAGAATGCAACAAGGTGAGTTGATAAGATTCTGAAGTCTTATCACATAGTATACAAGGAATTATGAATATTTGTAATTTAATTGTCGTTTATTTTATTGACATATATACTATTAAAGAATTCATTTATTGTCCTATTTAAAGAATGGTTATTTTTTTCGCTAGTTTTGATATATTTTACCGTAATTAGTAGGGAGTTTTTATTTTAAAATATTCTGATTATTATTAGCATTTAAGAATCAACATCTCTCATTAACGGGCAGTAAGTCATCTAAGTGCAAAATATCATTTCTGGTATTGGCACAATTGTAACA
>JABUQX010122622.1:12500-15855 GCA_015478945.1 Trachelipus rathkii | reverse complement strand
TATATATATTTATATATATATATATATATATATATATATATATATATATATATCATATATATATATATATATATATATATATATATATATATATATATATATATATATATATATATATATATTTGTGTGTATTTACTTAGATATACAAAACAAATGCCGATAATATAAATTATCTATGAATGATTGACAAAGTGATTATATTTGATTGATTTGATTGGCTTATTTTTTATTGACAGTTTGGCAAAGCCATCTGATTTTACTATGATTGATGCCAATCACATTATTAATTCATTGATTTTATTTACATATTTCATTGGAAATATTATTTAGTGGACATTTTTTTTACATATCTCTAATAATAATAATAATAATAATAATAATAATAATAATAATAATAATAATAATAATAATAATAATAATAATAACAAGCAATGTCGCTACGTGACGCTGGAACGCGAACGTTCCAGCTTGCCTGAAAATAATATGCGCGAGCGTTCCCGTGTAACAACTTATTCGAGCTGTGCGCGAGTAAGTTGTTACACGGCAAGGCTCGCACAAATTTGAAACGTTTTTATATTAATAATAATAAATAATAATAAAAGCTTAAATTTTATTACAAATTCTTAATTTTTTCTATTTTTTGTGAAGCTCAAAATTATTTACTGTAATATCTTTTTTTTTTTTTTTTTTATAAATAAAGGGAAACCAAAAGGTCGAAAACTTGGGGACAAAAATCGCATGTTTAAAATTAATAGTATAATAATAATAATAATAATAATAATAATAATAATAATAATAATAATAATAATAATAATAATAATAATAATAATAATAATAATAATAATAAAGTATTATATATTATACTTTTCACTATCTTTTCCAAAGTTCCCACCTTGTTCTTCCCATTTTCCAAAACTAGTCATTCTTTGGATGAAAGTTTGTCTTGGTAACTTCAATCAAATTTTCATATCTTGTCTTATTCATTCGTTTTTGCAATCCATTTTGAAGTAATATTTTTCAAACCGGCTTTGTGTGACCTTTTAATTAAGTTATTACTATTTATCATTTTTGCCTTTGCGCACTTCATTATCTGTCTCATATATTCGGTTATCTTTTTTTATATATTTTATTTTTACATTCTACTCTGTACTTTATCTATTTTTTTATATATCTATTTTTCTACTTGCATGTTAATTTTGTTCTGTTTTCTTTTGATATTATAATTTATTCTGTTTCTATTTTTTTTTTCTAATGATGTATATTTATTTTCGTATATTTGTATTTTTTTCCTAATGATTTATATTTTTTATTTTTTTTATATATTTTTCTTTCATTCTGCTGTGTTCATTTTCAAATTTTTTTTTTATATTTTATGTAGTAT
The DNA here is from genome assembly GCA_015478945.1 of Trachelipus rathkii. NCBI lineage: Eukaryota > Metazoa > Arthropoda > Malacostraca > Isopoda > Trachelipodidae > Trachelipus > Trachelipus rathkii. Next base: position 14,474 of record JABUQX010122622.1, on the reverse strand, counting down.
TTTTTTCTCTATCATTTATGCATTCTACTCTATTAATTTATATTTTTCTAATGTATTCTGTTTTCTATTTTCTATTTTTCCTTATTCTATGATATCTTTATTTTATTTATTTTTTGTTCTCTATTTCCATTTTCTATATTTTAGATATTAAATATGAATGTATTTTCTTGTTGTTTCTAAGTAATTCCTATTTTATAGATTTTATTTGTAATTTCTGATATTCTGTCCATCCACTTTCTTAATATAATAATAATAATAATAATAATAATAATAATAATAATAATAATAATAATAATAATAATAATAATAATAATAATAATAATAATAATAATAATAATAATAATAATAATAATAATAATAATAATAATAATAATAATAATAATAATAATAATAATAATAATAATAATAATAATAATAATAATAATAATAATAATAATAATAATAATAATAATAATAATAGAATTGAAAAAGATTTAATGATATTTTTTTTTTTTTTTTACTTTACCAGTTAATATAAGATCATGTAACTCTTTGTTAATACTTTCTTTTATAACAATATTTTTATTATTATTATTTATTTCTTTATTATTATTTATTATTTTTTATTTTTGGAGAATCTTGAATCTTCACTGCACTTCTTGAATTTAATATCAATGTCAAAATTTATAAAGATTTTATCAGCAATTTTAAATAGTTCTTGAAAATTATTCAGATTTTTTTCACCTTTTTAAAATTTGAAAGCATTTATTTTATTTTTATATTATATTATATATAATAATATGAATAAATTATTATATTATTTAACAATATATCATACTATTATACTTATTATTAAAAACTTTTTTTTTATATAAAATTTTTAATATTTGGTTGTTATTTTTTGGGCTTTGATCTCGCTCATAATTTCTTGAATAAAATTGTTAGCATATTTTTTTTTCTTTATTTGTTGTTTGATTTATAACTTTAATGGAGAATCTTATTATCTCTATTCTTATCTTTCTTTTTAAGTTATAATCTCTTTCTTTATCTTGTAAAATCTTAGTTTTCATTCAACGCTTTTTCCATTTTTTTTCTTCGCTCATTTTTATCGTTAAAAAAATAAATAAATAAATAAAATATGATTTCTTCTTTCTTCAATACCTTAATTTTATTTCCAGCAACCTTTCTTTTATGGTGACCAGTGTTGCCGAGTGGGATGGAAATATATCAGACCACAAGTTCCTATTCTAGATTCTCATTTTTAAACTTTCAAACGTCCGGACTCCCGACTTCCTAATCCCAACTCCAACTCCGATTTTGACTAAACAACCTTGGTAACAACTCTTCATGATGTATAAAGTTTCATAGGTGACAACTTATTTGTTCTTAGAATTACATTTTTCAGATCAGGTTAAGTATAACCATCCCAAAAGCCAACCTTTTTTTTTTTGTAATTGGTTACAAGTAACAACTCACTCTTACAATTACATTTTTCGTTTGTACTCTTATCAACTAATACAATTGCACTTCGTTTCTTAGGCAATTTTCTTAACATTTATACATTTTTAATTAAACATTTTAGTTCCAGTTCATATATGTTTTAGTCACACTTCCTCTTCTGGCCTTTTATTAAACTCTGCATATAATATATTCCTTCTTTTATTTAACTTTTTCTTTCCAGCTATATAATTACACTGGCAACAGACCCTTCCTTCCTTTTAAACTTTAAAATTTTTATTATTACAACTGTCGGTACTATTGTTTCTACTATACAGCAACAGTAAAAACATTAACTACTACTACTACTACTACTACTACTACTACTACTACTACTACTACTACTACTACTACTAATATTAATAATAATAATAATAATAATATAATAAGGAATAATAATAATTTCAATAATAATAATAATAATAATAATAATAATTATAATAATAATAATAATAATAATAATAATAATCCTTAAAAATCAAATAACGGAGTTTATAT
>JABUQX010122622.1:5000-7500 GCA_015478945.1 Trachelipus rathkii | reverse complement strand
TGATTTTTATAAGGAGTGTGATGCAATTGTTCAACGATTGCCGGAAAGAGATTTCAGGACATTTGTTAGCCAGCAAAAGAAAAGCCTTTAGGTCGTCCTCATCTTTTTTTTTCCACCAAAAAAAAACAGGTCTTTGTATTAAGTGGAATGCAACCGTATAACTAATATATTAAGATATATTATCTATATAATCAGAGCCATACTACATTCACTTCATAAACATATATATGACGGCCTATATATATACGTATACATAAAAATATACATAAATATTATACGTTATACGTCTAACCTACGTATTATATATATATACTTAATCTATTATATATATACCCTGGGATCTGATTAACACGCTGTGCTGGGCAAATCTTGCTTAATGAACATATGTCGGGAAATGCTCAGTTACGGTGATAACACGGAAACTCACCCGTGTAGGTCTACGTGGTATATTGGAATTAGAGGATGGTCTAACATACAGTACTCATGTACACCCTCGATGTCCGCACAATGACAGTTTTAAAGTTGTGACGATACGTTTGGTAGTACTGCATAACCCTTGGCAAGAGCGAATACGAATCTTCAAAACCTGCAATGGAACAAATGAGCATAAGGTGTTCTTATTACACATATGGGGCTGCGAACGGGAGCGATTTTATCGGGCCACGTTTCCTAATTGATGACAACCACATCACACGACCTTCGCCTCCACCCTTCGGACTAACCGTGAACGGTCCAGTATTGTTCATATACCAGAGAGGGAGGACGCTATTTTCCAGCACGTTGCAAGTGATCAGCTTCAGAACATTGCCCTTCGCCATGGTGTGTTTCATCAGACCATATTGAACATACTGCACTATGAGCTTATGTACCCCTATTACTTACAACGTGTGGAGAATCTATCGTGCAGAGTCTCTCGCCAAATGACTATGCGCTGCGTGCACATTCTGAGGATATTTCAGGCTTCATCAATAGTCCTTGACTTTTTTTATTCTTCTCATTCTTAAAAACTTTTTCCTCTTCATCCATGAACATCGAAGAATCTTTATTAACAGACTGATTAGCAGAAGTTTCTTTAACCTCTTCCTATTTAGCCTGCTTCATTTTTTTTATTCATAGGTTCTCCTGTTTCATCAGCATCATTAGCAATGGAGGAATCATTCAAACAATTTACTCCTGACCGATCATACATTTTCATTAGTTTTCATTTTTCCTTCTTCATCATCAAAATTTTTCAGACAACTTCAACACATACTTCGGACATAACATCGAGCAAAACACGGTTATACTATGGACAAAGCAGCACAGCATCCACCGTCGTTGCATAACCCAATAACGATAACCCAACCGGTGCGAATCTGCCGATATTGAAATTGAATATTAACGTACTTCATGAGTTTATATTTATATATATATATAATATATATATATATACATTATATTATATATAAATTATATATATATATAGATATATATATATATATATATATATATATGTATATTATATAAATAATATATATATTATTTATATTAATATATATATATATAATATATATTATTATATATAGATATATATATATATATATATTATAATATATATATATATATATATATGTATATATTATATAAATATATATAAAATGAAAAAATATTAAAAAATATAAATATATATATATATATATATATATATATATATATATATATATATATATATATTATATATATTATATATATTAATATATATATATATATATATATATATATATATTAACTCATGAAGTACGTTAATATTCAACATTTACAGGTAATTGTTTTAAGTTTTATCTTAATATTTTTAATTTATGTTCTGACTTTATATCTTTTACCTCGATTTATCATGGAAAATTGCTGTTATTATCTGCGTCGTGCTTAAGAGGAAGAATGATAGAGATGTCTTTATTTATTTCGCCAGGTTTTTTTTAATTTGTTTTTTGTTGTTTTTTTTCATTTAATTTTTTTTTTAATTTTGTTTTGTTTTTTAATTTTATTTCACCTTGTTTTTTTAATTTGATTTTATTCTTATTTCATTTAGTTTTGTTTTTTAATTTTTAATTTTTTTTCATTTTCTTTGTTTAATATTTTTCTTGTTTTTTTTTGTTTATTTTTTCTTTGTTTAATATTTTTCTTGTTTTTTTTTAATATAATGTTTATATATTTTTTTATTTGGTGTTGTTTTTATTATTTTTTTTCTTTTGTCATTTTTATAATTTCTTTTTTCTGTTTTATTTCTTTTTCTTCCATAATTTTTTTTATTTGCTCTATTTCTATTGTTTATGTTATTTGTTTTTATTTATCCATTTTTAATAGTAATTTTCTTCTTTCCCTTTTATCTAATTTTTTTTTTAGTTTATCCATTTTTTTGTTTTTCTTTCTTTTATCTTGTTATTTTCTTTTTTCTTTCATTTATGTTTATAATTACTTCATTTTGTTTTTAATGTATGTTCGCTATTATTATTATTATTAT
>JABUQX010122621.1:0-31640 GCA_015478945.1 Trachelipus rathkii | reverse complement strand
TGTGCGCGCGGCGAGAGGCGAGAAGAGTAGTATTGATATGTAGTCATGGCAACAGACAAAGGGGGTAGGGCAATGCAAACAGCTAAGAGGTGGGGTAAAGAGATGCTGGGGGATAGAGCAGAAAAAAAGGTGCTGCTCCTTCAATATCTGGCGTGGTGTGTGTGTGTGTTAGTGGAGTTGCAAGTACTATTCGTTTAATGTTGATGACTGCGCCATCAACATACACTCGAATGGGCGCACCTACGGTGCGCAGTCATGGCAACAGACAAAGGGGAGTAGGGTAAATAATAAGTAGATAATAATATAATTATATACACTCATATACGGTACATAAAATTACATACATAAAAAATACAATCATATGTACGTACGCGCGCTACGCGCGCTGGATTTCGTGCAACATTGCAAATGTGCTTTGCAACATTTGCAATGTTGCACTCCGTATATCGTACTTATTACTACTGACGACAACAAGTCGTTATTAATGGTGAGTGCTCATATTGGCGAATGTATTATGGGTTTGTACCCAACGATCTGTATTAGTCCAAAACGTGTTTATTTATATGAAACCCAGATGATGATAATATATTAAGCAATATCTCGAAATTGGCTGATGATACGAAACTAAATTGCAGTAAATTTGAAAGATTATCAATACTCCAAAGCGATTTGAATAAGATGTAATTGGTCAAGAACATAGCATATGAAATATAATACCGATACATGTAAGGTTATACATTTCGAGAGTAGGAACAACGAATATGTTTACATAATAGATGACTCAGTCATCAAAGTGTTAGTGATGGAAAGGATCTAAGAGTATTAATTAATAAGAATTTAAAGTTTACAAAACAATGTGCTGAAGTTGTTAAGAAAATAAAGATCTAGGCTTTATTGCCAGAAAACTTTGAATATAAATATCTAAAATATACCTCAAAAAAGAGACTTAGGAACAACAATTGAAAGAATATGTAGAAGTGCAGCGCTGCTACTAGAAGACACGAGTCTGATTGCCAAACTAAGTGAACTAGATATCCTTATATAGTGATAAGAAGATTGAGAGGAAATAATAAAAGTTTTTAAATACTAAATAAAATTTAACAATATCGATTATAGACAATTCTTTAGATTTTATTTTAATGACATAACACGAAATAATGGACAAACTTTATCATAAATGATTTCAAAACAATATAGCAAAGAATTTCTTCACTTGCGATGTAATTGAGAAGTGGAATAGCCTTTCTTATGAAATAGTGAACAGCGGTAACATTGATTCATTCAAGAAAAGTTAGATAATACACTAAGGAAATTTGGCCCTTGAACTTCTTTGAACTTCAATTCACTCGATTTTTACTTTATTTAAACATTAAAATTAGCAGTGACCTAGATATGGCAAAATCAAACTAAAGCTATTGAAATCATTTAGTAAATGTTATTTAAAAATAAATCTTTAAAAGATGTTCATCGCTTAGAACGTATCCATTCTAAGACGGTGGGTGACCTCATCGATAACACTATCGCCTTAACTTATAATAAATGGCTTTGATGGTCACCACTTAGAACGTATCCGTTCTAAGAGGGTAAACTCTTCGATCACACTGAGTAGGAGAAATAATCCACTATTGATAGTGATATTAATAATAATATTGATATTATTGATGATGGTATTAATGATAATATTAATGATAATATTAATAATGGTGTTGATAATGATATTAATAATAGTAATTGATATTTAAAGCTTATAACGTATCCGTTTTAAGGCGATGATCTCATTGATCACACTGAATCCAAAAACAAAATTTCATTAACTTGTAGCACTATGTATGATGTTTGCTTCTTAGAAACAGATCTGTTCTAAGTGAGCAAACTAATATGTCACATTAAATAAGTAAACTGATATACTAATGCTAAAACAAAAAAAAAATACAAACATATCTGTTTAAGACAGTGGACACATCCAAAACAATAAATAAACAAATATACTTAGACTAGCCACGAGTAGACTGTAAAGTCTTTGCTAGTCGGTTTTCTGCAGTTATGCAGGTGTAGTTCTATTTTTAAACCGAAATACAAAATAAAATGGAAAGATAAGATTCAATCTCTAGTAAAATTATTAGTGATTTACCGAGTCCACTTTTAGGGTCGAGCCCGAGTCCATATTTTATTCCGAATCCGAGTACAAATCCAAATTACTGCAAATTCTTTTGTAACAAGAATATAATAAATTATTGTGTCGATTTTTCCTAATAATAATAATAATAATAATAATAATAATATAATAATATAATAATAATAATAAATAATAATAATAATAATAATAATAATAATAATAATAATAATAATAATAATAATAATAACAATAATAATAATAATAATAATAAATTTGTAAGTAAAAAAGTTAAAAGTCAGTTCAGGAACTATATATATAAAATATTTTAACTGAAAAGAAAATATATATATATATATATATATATATATTATATTAGAATATATATAATATAATATATATAATATATACTATATATATATATATATATATATATATATTATATATATATAATAATATATATATAATATTTTAACTAAAAAAGAAAATTAGAATGAGCATAGCGTTAAGTTGGGGAGTTGAATAAGAGAAAGGATGAGTCTGTGTAGAAAGACGTGTCACACGAACCCTTCTCAATGGAGGAGGTATGCGATTGAAGAGGTCAGATGGGAAGTGTCCATTGTTATAGCTGTAGAATAAAAAGAGTGACGTAACAATTCGACAGCTGAACAGAGACTGGAGAGAGAGAGAGTTAGTGAGAGCAGTAGAGTTCTTAAGACAAAAAGATCTAGACTCAACCTTTTTCAAGACATCTATCAAAATGAAATTGGTATTGAAGGGTGGAGTCGTCGGGATGGGTGTGGATATGTGGGGAAGTAATAGAGAAAAAGTTCATTAATGAAAAGTAGAAAAAGAGATAGCGAGTAGAACAGACCAAAAAGGCACACCATTTTAAATAGATTTAAAGATGAATGGTGGCCGTCTACAACAGCTGCTATAAGAACGACCGGAAAGAAATCAGAGAGAAAGAATAGATATCGAAATAGGGAAGTTTTGAAAAATCAAAGATTTTTGCCAGACTCTATCGAAGGCTTTCCATATGTCTAGCCCCAAAGCGAAAGATTCACCAAGAATCAGAAAGAATAGAAAGAAGATCCCCAGTGAGCTCTTCAGAAGAGAAAGAAGATCCCCAGTTAAGCTCTTTAAAAGAGAAAGATCCCCATTTGAATTCTTCAGAAAACAAAGAAGATCCCCATTTGAGCTCATCAGAAGAGAAAGATTCCCAGTTGAACCCTTCAGAAGATAAAGAAGATCCCCAGTTGAGGTCTTCAGAAGAGAAAGATCCCTAGTTTGAACTCTTCAGAAGAGAAAGAAGATCCCCAGTTAAGCTCTTTAGAAGAGAAAGAAGAACCCCAGTTGAGCTCTCATCTTACGTTCAAGCCATACTGGCGGTGGTCATAGATAAGATTAGAAGAATTGAGATGTTTTCAAACCTTCCTGTTGAGGATAAATTCGAAATCTTTAGAGAGAACAGAAGTTAAAGTGATAGGACGATAGTATGAGGGTTGAGAGGGATCACATTTTTTCGGTACAGGCTGAATGACCTTTTCAGGAGAGACTGAATGAGTGCGGGTCTCCAGCAGGAGTAAAAATGTCTCCTAAGGTAGGGTGCAAGGTCAGAACAACAAGTTTTCAGGACTATCTGCCATCTGAAGTCAGAGAGAACAGAAATAATATCTTAGTTAGTTAGAGGGAGGTGGAGAGGAGGAATAGCTCAAGAATCGTCTAGAGTGCAATTAGAGGGATAAATTTGCCCAAACGGTTCACCTTTATCAGAAGTTAAGACAGCAGTATTAATGTCAGAGATATACAAGAGGAGGGAGAGAGGAAGAAGCAAAGTTAGATTGACATTTTAAAATTGCAAAATCTCAGAAAGGACGTCGAGAAGGAGGAATTAGTAAGATTATGCATTTATACGGAAAAAGCATTATATCACCCGAAGAATAGATTTTGACTTTCCGGGTTGTAATGTAAGAAGTTACGCGAGTTTCTGTCGGGGAATAGCACGAGACCAAGCAGACTTAAGCCAAGCTGTTAAGGGTTTAGTTGAAAGGGCGAAAAAAATTGGAAAATACGTCTTTTTTTTTTTTTTTTTTTATTCCAGAAACGAATCACCTCATGTAATGCGTCGCAGCACACTGTCAAGGACCCCCTCCCACGAAGCATAGTCATTCCATGGGAGGTCAAAGAAGTGAGACCGCAAGTATGACAATTATCAGCACTGAAGTGCCAAAAATGTTCCTCCACCGTATATATTAGCTAGGGGAATTGCCTGCCGAAGACTGAAAAGATTATAACAGGATTTACAGAGAAAGAAGATTAATTCGCGTTGAAACCCAGAGGAGGAAAAAAGTTGTAATAATAGGAAGAAGAAGGAGGAAAGTAAAAAAAGGGTTGTAGAATTATTGTGCATCCTAGGATCGAGACGAGCAAGAAAAGGTATAGCTAGTAAGATATATGAGTTATAGGTTGACAGCTTCCTCTAAGACTGAAAGTAAATAGGATAAAGATCATTAGAATGTTAGGTATTTTCTATGTAGCTCAGAACGAGGTTGATCGTCACAATAACGTGAAGTACCTTAAATGGCATAGCTAAATGAGACTCTATGTCAACGATGATATAAAGCCTCAAAGTGGGCCAAGATATACTAGTAGTGTAGCATGCATGACTCCTAAGGAGGAATGGTATCATTATATAGTTGGTCGTATCATAGGTAGTCTCAGATTCGGAATATAGCGAAAGTAGAGGGCTAGTAATACTTACGGGTCTGTCGTGGTAGACTATATAGAGGGTAGTATATCTATTTACAGGTTGAATATATAATGTGTTATTGGCAAATGATATCTGGAATATCTAACGCTAAATAATAATGTGAAGAGGCGGAAATAATATCAGATTGCAGCGGAATTCCAGTTTCGTGTGATGCGCCAGTAAATTGAGACTACCTCCTCTCGAGCGCCCGTGTATGGATCTCACTCAGAGCCTTAGACCAGCTAGATAGATATGCTGATAAGTAAGTATCGCACCAAAGAGCGATAATAGTAGTCTAGGAGAGAAAATATTGGTAATGTGACAAGTTATCACTAGAGCTATGTGTAGTAGAGGTGTATATAATAATAAAGTGAGAAAGTCCTAAGGCTAGGTTATAATAGAACTGGTATGCCTGTATTCATAGCAAAGAAGATGAGTAGTAATGAAGAAATATGGAGGGTAAGAAGAAGTGAAGAAAATAGTATAGAAGATAAGGGGGCTAAGGGAAGGGAATTAGAGGGCATAAGGTAAACGTTAGAGATGAGGCAGTTAATATTAGTAAGAGACAGATATGAACTAAATATCATATATAGTAAGTCAAAATAAGTGACCTCTCGTTAGCAGCATCTCACGAAGACGTTAAGAAGCGCAAGGTGGTCAAATAGAAACAAGGTGTAGAAAAATACGCCATAAAACAGCATAGAGACAGCATAAGAACCAAACAGAGCTAATGTAGAGAGAATCATGAAAATGTAGGCCTCACAAGATGTAACAACCCATGGAGGCCTGAAGGCACAAAATCGTGTTTGAGGACTAATGACCTCACGCCTATAAGTATGTAGGCGTGATAAAGGTATACGAAGGAAGATAGGTATAGTAGAGCAGAAACGCGCGCAACTCACAATGAGTCGTAAACGCAGACATGGAACGTGAGAGAACAAAGCTATTAGTTGGTCGGCGCGAGAAGACAGGGAGGGCTCAACTAACTAAGTGATAGTTGAGTATATATGCAACAGCGCCATAGTATAAGTGTGTTGCGGCGCCCAAGATTAGGTGAAGAGATGATTTAGAGAAAAGGTTAGACGATCGAGTTATACAACTTTTGGATCTCCTAGCGCATAGACGCTCTTCTCGATTGCTCTCCAAACCACCTCTATCACTTATAACTCATCAGTTGGTGGAAAGGTAGAGATGATATGCAGGGATCGAGAGGTTAGTTTCTAGTATATCTCATACGTTTTGTGCCAGAGGATAAACCTTACTAGTATTAGCGGCGAAGCGGGGTATTCGTGAGTGAGCTATGATCAGGCAGTAGTTGGTGGCCGATCTCATATGTGTGTGGATAACAGATTGCGAGGAGTGGGGAGATATATACGATCCCCAGCACACTTCACACATCAGTAGGAGCATATGATGATAATGAACGTGCCTTGTTGAAATCACTTGTCTCACGAAAAGTGGATTTTTAGATCAACACTAATTTGAAAGACGGAATAATGACGGTTGATACGGAGAGAACTTCCAAGCTCCTTACCACATATCCGTGTGCGATTAACTCGCCTTTAATTGACAGTTCTCTCTGACATCGAATCTCTACTCAGACGTGTCAGAACAAACTAGACGATAGAATTAGCAATGATATCGAAATTTGATATCACAATTATGATTAATTTCTGGGAATATCGAACAAATAAAGGGCCACGCAGAAGAACAAGCGGGATAATCTCAATATTTTGTTGCAATCTAATACCTCTTATTAAGTCTTTGTACGCAAAATGGGTTGTCACGCCGACATACAGTGCTATGATAGTGTGGCTTGCGGATCACTTTGAGGTATAGACAAGCTGGTGGTGGTGTATGGGCTCGCGCATTAGTAGCCGTGAGGAAGGAGGGTAAGAGACGGAGAATGAGTATAAACATGTGTTTTTTGAGCAACATTTACTCAACTCATAGAAGGGTTATGGTACAACAATGAGAAAAAGAAGCAACAGATGGTGAAGGGGCTGACTATATGCGGATGATCTCACAAAGGAGTTGTCCTGTAGTAATCCCTTATTTCGTAGGTAGCAGGAATACGTATGAAAGATGTAGTTAGTGCGGCTAACCATAGAATGGTAACAGGGAAGAAGAAAAGAGCGAGTACGTAGCGCAGTGGAATAATATCTGAAGCATTATCAACATTGGATTGTGATATACTGGAAACCATTTGTCATATATCTATCATACTACTATGCAAGAAAAGACAGAGTCTACTATTTCATATATACAGATCTTCTATGATGATGAGGACATTAGGATGTGGAAGCCGGGAGAAACAGAGCATATAATTGGTTAAATATTAGATTGACCAACGTAAGCCACTTGTGTGAAGTGGGGTCACGTTAAGAGGGAGGCTGAGGCAATATGGAAGATAACATCATCGCGTACTAATGAGTCCCCTGTCAGCCCAAGCTATCTTGAATTGTCTATATGGGAGTAAACAACACTCAATTTACACCCAAATAATATATTATCACTTCAACAGTAGGCTCCGTCATGCAAGGAAGTGTATAGGATCGGACATATATATAATTTGAACGGAACGTCCGAGAGCACTTAGAGACCCAAACTTCATGCTCATATAAAAGAAACATTTATTCATAACTTGGAGAAAGCGCCATTGAACGTGTATGTAAATAAATGTAAATGGTGTAATATTGTAAATGTAAAATGTTTGCCTCGGTATAAGGTATCTCACACAGGGAAACCTTTGAAAGGCAAATTGATGATATTCAAGGTTCATCGTCTCCGAGTCGTGTATCCTGTGTTCCACCATCATTCCAACGCTATCGTCAAATCGTGGGTAAAGGCAAGTATTCAGGGACAGGAAAGTAAAAAAAAATTCACGTGATTGCGTGAATTCATAATGACACAAGATGAACGTCGAGGGAAACATAGAAGAGCTCTCTATGTCAGAAAATTCATATATACAATAAATGAAGAGGCATTGTAAATATAACAAGCGATCGAGTCCTTAATAAATGGGCTGCGAGAAAGCAATTGATGCAAGCCGATGAGAACGAAACCTCTCATCTGCCGCAACAGATGATTTCGAATATCGTTCGTATCAACATGGTCAAAGTCTGAGATGTGGAGACCTAAACTCTGCTCTGAACCAGCATATGAATGAACATAATCATATGATTAATATGAATTCTGCTAAAATAATTTTTTCTTGCATAAATATTGAGAAAAGAAAACTCATCAAATCATTCATTATAAAAAATACAAAATATTTCAACAAAAATTCAAGAGAAATAAAAATTGATAACCTGTTAAATAATTTATAAATGGAGGAAAAAAGTGTTTCTTGAAAAAATACATTAGATGTTTGGTCAGAACAACTAAAGCTGTCCAGTGTTCGTATTAAAAATTTATTCCTCTTTTATCTTTATACTTCCTTAAATAAAGACCTGTCATGCGTGCAGGGGTACGAAAGCTTGCGTTTGCAGCTATATTCTGTAAGTATCGTTATAGCTTTTCAATTTTTATACTTCAACAGATGTTAACATCGTATTATAGACTTGAGTTTATTAATTATATTATGTATAAATGTTTTTAGAAGTTAATGCATGGAGTTAGGTGTTGTACAGAGTATAGAACGATGATATTAATGTTTGTAAGGCATATATGCTAAAAATGTATAAATAGTATGTGCTAAAAAAAGTAATCAGAAAATATGTTTGAATTCTCTCTCTCTCTCTCTCTCTCTCGTGCGCGTAACTTCGAGTACTCGTCAATGCGTCTCTTTCTTGTGGCTATACAAATAGTACGCCCTTATGACGAAGCACTTCTCAACATAAGATAAGAACCTACATCTTATAAAATTGGGTCAAGAAAACCAGAGTGTGAGTTACAAATAGGTGATATATATATATATATATAATATAATATATATATATATATGATAATATCTATTATAATAATTAATAATAAGTAATATATATATATATTATTATAGATAGTAGATATATATATATATATTATATAATACATATTATAGAATATATATATAGTTAATTAATAGTATATATTAATATGATATATATCTCTCATAGGTGAAAAAGTGAAGCCCTTTGACCATCATATATGGAATGATGTGTGTGTGTGTTGGGTGTTGTGAGAGAGTGTCGAGCGTTGCTCGGCCTAGTGTGTATAAGCTGGTAAGTGGTATTGAGAGAGTGATAGAGTAATAGAATATATATCTAGATTAGATAGATAGAGATTATATAAGAAGATATATATAATAGAATGAATATATAGAGATATAGAGAGATAGAGAGAGAGAGAAGAGAGAGAGATAAGAGGGATATATAGTATATTATATATGAATGAAGAAGAGATAGATATAGAGAGAGAGATGCTGTTGTTGAGGGCGACTGGGAAAGAAAGTGCGACTTTATTAAAATATAATATTTTAAAAATTTAAAAATATATATTGTTATATATATATATATATACTATTAATGCTATGTATAACGAAAATAATATCGAAAATTAAATTATATATAATTGTCATACCATTACAATCTTGTACTTTTATTACAGAACATACTTACAGGTATAGTGAAAATAATTGCCTATATATATATTAAGTGATTTTGTTGAGAGTCTATGTAAAAACATGTGTAGTGGTCGTATGCGGTTAGCATGTACAGATAGGAACCTTTACCAATTATAGTATTGGAAAGGTGCGTAATATATGAGCTCAGATGGTCAGGTGATGATAGGCTTAGAGGTTTAATTACTCTATTAGTCATGACTTTAGGAGCTGCGAAGTAGGAAGGGTATGGAGTACGTGTGATGTAGGTTAAGATAGAACTACTAGACGGTTGAGCGGAAGACACATTGGTGAAGGGCACGTGGAGAGGTGATGTGCGTTGGGTAATAATAGTGATGTGGAGCATAAGGGAAAGCCTAGATATACTAGATGACTGGCAGAAGTGAGTGGCGGACGGGAAACAACCTGAAATATACACGCAGACCCCAATAAGGCTCACCACTAGACATAGCGGTGTTCATAGTATATATATATATATATATAATAGAAGTACTCATCGGTAAATAAGGTAACAATCCGTAAGCACATTGCATGATATAGACTCAATGCACCTTTAGCTATTAATATAGAGTATATATATATGGTAATATATGGGCTCTATTGCAGTATGTAGGTATTATATATAGGATATATATATATTATTATGATATTATAGTAATAATATGTAATAAAATATATATATTAATATAATAATATATGATTATATAGATATATAAAAAGTATATAAAATTATATATATAGATATATATTTAATATAATATAGTATATATAAATAATAGATATATATATTATATATATATGATATATAATATATATATATAAGAGATTAATATGATAATATATATATATGATATATTATATAGAGATAGTAGATTATATATATATATACTTTAATATAGATTATATTAATATATATAAAAACTATTTTGTTTTAAATTTAAATATATTTCTCTAGAAAAGCCCAGTAGATTTTATTTTTAAATTCAGTAGTTTATATGAAATTACTTGACTTAAATTGTAATGCATCATATTAAGAAACTAAATCAAATATATAATATATAATATATATATATAATAATAAAGATAGAATATAGTAGATGAAGATTAGTAGAGTTATAGATATATATATAATAGAAATAGATACGGTATATATATATATATATATAGTATATATATAGTATAATATTATTAATATTATTAATAGAGATAATATATATATATATAGATTAAATTAAAAAATATATAGAGTATTAAATATAAGATAAATATAATATATTAATATGAAATATTATTATATATATAGTATATATATATATATATAGATAATATATAATATTAAATAATATATATAGATAGAATAGATAATATATAAAATTATATATATATAGCTACTATAAATATAGATATATAATATATAGAGATATATATAATATAAAGATATAGTAGAAAATAATATATTATATATAGATATATTATATAATAAAAATAGAATATTATATATTATATTATATGAATATTATATATTTATAATATATATGAATATATTCCTCTTCTCTTTTTATACTTCTTGTGCTTCCTTTATCTTTCGGTTCTTTTTCGTACTTACATCCAAGAAACAGAAAATAGTAGCGGAAGAAAATGACGTAAAGATCGAAAGGGAAACCCCTCGCTACCGTATACCACATTCACATCCTACCCCAAAGTGAGGCCCGTTCATATTAAAAAAATCCACACTAGAGATTCAAAGTGTAACGAAGGCGGACACTGACAGGTCTGTAATGATAGACCTGGTATACCTCGTACATATAGTAGCGTTCATCCCTAACGGATACCAGGCAACAACAAACCCACTCACAAAGCCTAGCCTCAATATCTATTATGCACCTTGTCTTCTCGCCTTCTGACCAAACAGTCACATTCCTTCTTCAGACTATTTACTTACTGACTCAATCAACTGTTATTGATTCTTGTCTTCCAGTACGGTCAGTTTTCCAGTACAATCACCTACTATAAAAATACGCTTAACCAACCGAGACTATCATCCAACTTATTCCATATGAACCATTAAACTCAGTCTTAATATAACGCTCTCGTTTCTTGCATGGCTCATTTACTACCTTTCATTCAGAACACACAATTTCGACCTACATCGAGGCTCATTCTTCATGTTTGTCAATTGACTTCTCAAGAAGAAATTTAGAAGCACCACGTTGTACATAGAAGAAGTTGGAGCATGCGGATCAAAGCCCAAATAAAACGGCTTAGATTCTTCCGGCACCTCTTAAATTCATACGGCCGTAGAAGTTGTTACCCCTTATAAGTACGACGGGCTACTCTCGAGACAACCAGGGAGCGGGGCCCGAGGTGTACTTTATAACCTTGTCGGCACGCGTCAGAAATCACTGCCCTAGCTCAAATCGTAGATCGAAAGACTTGAGTATTACTTTTGTCGAAGTCGCCCGAAAGAATTTAATTGCATCCAGGACACCTTGCTTACTAAGTTACACATACATTTACTATACTGATCACTCACGTTACTCTGTATTTTATAATCCAACACATAGCCTAAAATATTTTAACTTCAAGATACTTTTTACTTTTACAATTCTCTTACCAATTCCACATGATTTCACATCGCTGACTCTCCTCATTCATTCACTGGCCAACAAAAAATATCTTAGAGATAGATACTTACTTATCTACATTTAACTTTCAATTGCGACCTGCACTGTATTTACATAGCGCCTGCCATAAAACCACATCTATACTTTAAATCCTATCAAAACTTATTTTTACAGGAGTATACGACCACATCAAACCAGAAGTCATCGCCGGTAGCCCGTATCACAGCAGTTTACACCTCAAGCATGCGTCGTCCTATGATCCTCCGGTGCAGTCATAAGCGTCGAAGTTACTGAAACACCCTCAGAATCTATCCCACGGCGAAATTATTCTGTATAGCAATCGTCATCAACCCCACAGCTAGTGATACGATAACTTGAGATAACTGCTGAGAATCATGGAAACACATCACCTGCCTCACTTTCTACATTAATATTAAATCAATCACTTTCCATTAACTCAATTGTATTCCTACACACACATACAGACGCATATTGTTCATTTGATTTCCATATCATTAAAAACGTCTATTTAAGAAAAAAACATATATCATTAATACCAGCCACAGAAGCTTCTTAGACTATTAATATTGTCATTCACCTGGAGAAAGTTCATAAAACCTAAATGCAATTTATTCTTCTACCCTCTCATTCTCTCAATTATTTTTTCAATGTAAATGTTTGAACTACGCATCCGCTAACACTTCTAAATGCACTTTATTCTTTGCGAAACACTCCCTCAGTTACTCAATCCACTCTTTCAACCAAAATATTAGCATATACCTTTCTTACAACACTCAATAAACTAATTCCCCTATAGTTCCTACAGGTTCCCTAATCTCTCTTACCATTATATAAAGAAACAATTACTGTTCCCCTAATCTTTCGAAACTATATACTCCACAAACGCTTTGTTACAAGCTTCCATATCCAGTCGATCACAATCTCGCCCCCATTCTCTAACTTTTTTACTCTACCTATTACCTCCTCCCTACAAATTATCTCATCCCCAAAATATCTATTTCTTCTAACACCATCAAACTCACAAACATTCACCATCATCTCTTTATCTCCCCCATTGTTATGCAGACTTTCGGAGTGTTCTCTCCACACTCTCCTCACGTCTGCTTCATCAGCCACGAAAGTACCATTCCTATTCATTATTCTATGAAGTCACCTTACTCTCTTCGTTAACCTTTCGTACTTCCTTCCAGAAGAGCTTCCTATTTCCTTGTATGTAACCATTCATCCTCCTTCCAAACCGTAATTTACCTCTTTTTTCGTCTTACTTAGGAAACTTTCAGTCTTGTTTTTTTTTTCCTCCTAATATATTTTCATACACCTTCCTTTTGAGACATTGTCACAGGCTTTTAGCACATTCAACCATTTTTTTACCACATGTTTCATTCATTATTGACATTTTTACTCGTACTTTAGCACATTCATATACCTCTCTTGCACTACTAACAAAGGCTTCCTTCATTTGCCTTCAGATTTGTTCAGTTTCATGTTGTTCACTTTCAGCTAATTTATTTGCAAGTGCTCTCACATAATTTTCCTTATAACTTTGTTCACTTAACTTCTCACTCTTAATTCTTGTCACTTCCTTCCGTATCTCTTTCATTTTCCTCCTTGCTCTCACTATCTTAATCTTACATAATACAACATAATAACCTGATATTCCCATCTCCAACCCAGCACAGACGCAGATTTTTAAAAGTGAGGGAGATTAAATTGGTGCGATAAAACACAGAAAATGGAGAGAATTCCACAGAACAGAGACATCCAGGATAGAAGGAAGCACCACAGCAACTAGCCTGGAGTTACAAAAATATCAACACAAAAATCATGTGCCGAAAACAATCACCTTTGTGCACGGAGGGTGTCGTAAAGTTTGGTGGTAACGCGGGAGTGCGAGGTTCCCTCAGCACTTTGCGGCTACATGTTACCTATAGAAAAGAGATAAAGCACCAACATCGCGCCGCAAAGGAAGAGGGTCAGGTGAAGTGGAGAACGTTACAGGATAGTTTATAAGGGCCCTTTTGGCCTTTGACTCGACCCTATCCAAAGCCGGATTTGAAACCGAGAAACAGCCCCCCAGATATGGAAGCAGTACTCCATAGAAGGACGGATGAGACCCTTGCTATAGCTGGAGTACTGAGAAGAGGAAAAAAAGGTCTCGCAGTTCTAACAGACATTCCATAGTTATCCTTGAGCGCACCCGTAGCAACCGTGTATGTGAGGTTTGCGCAAGACAGTTTTTGTTTTGTTAAGGCCAAGGGGAATTGTTGATATTGTAAGCAGGAGAGACGAGAGAACCTTCGAAAAAGATAGGAAAGTTAGGTGTCTTAAATAGGGAAATTTGTAGAGGGTTGGGTTTTAAAGAATTAATTTCACCAAGGTTGAAGCCCCACTCGGAAATTTCTATCCAGATCAGCGAGAATAGAATCGGAAGATTAAGACGAGAGAATTCTAGAAATAAAAAGAGGGAGCAGAATTGAAATGAGTGGAAGAATGAGGAGTTGAGTCATCGCATATGAGTGGATAGAGTTAATTGTGCAGGTGAGAAGATTATTAATGAAAGGTAGAATTAAAGTAGAGATAATACAGAACCCTGAGTAACACCACTAGTTGACTGAAAAAAGAGAAGAAGTCGCCCCATCAACACTAGCCCATATTGAGCGATTTGAAAGAAAAGCTAGACATAAGTAAGCAAAGAGAAGAGAGAAACCCAAAGGAGGGGAGCTGGAGAGCAGTGAACGCCTGCCATACCCGTCAGATGCCTATCTGGAATATGTCAAAGCGCCACCACGGCAGAGGTCTCCCGTAGTTCCTTGAGGCGGAAAACCATAATCTGTTAAAATAGGATAAGCTGATATCGCTAGTAGACCTGTAGTGCCGAAAGCCGTACTGGCGATCGAAAGAAAGGAATGAGAGTTCCAGATGCGTCTAGAGTTGAGAGGTGGAGAAGGTTTCAAGTCTAGATAGAATACAAGGTTTAGAGCTTATAGGGCGATAGTTAGAAGGTCAGAGCGGCTTCCTTTTCTTTCGGAATAGGTTGGACATATGCGCGCTTCAACACTGAGGGAAATGCTAGCATTGAGGCATAGAGAAGAATAGAGTTGAACGAGGGCGGGGTCAGCATGGAAGCACACTTCCTCAAAACCTCGGGAGGGAATGCCATCCGGTCCACCCGCATGCCTAACGTTCATAGATTTCAGGAGCCCATTAATCTCAAATGAAATCACAGGTAAAGGCATAGGACACCTGAGAGAGAAGGAGGAGTAAGAAGGAATGACAGAATCGTCCAGGGATGAGTTAGAGGAAAATAAGAGGACGAAAAGATTGCCTTTTCAGTTGGAGTATAGAAACAGAAACATCAGAGCGAATAAGAGGAGGAAGGGATAATTCACAGAAGTTGCTTAAGAGATGTTTTTGCCAAGAGGCCAAAAATTTGTCAGTAGGAGAGCCAAGGAGGTCAGCGCACTTTCGTTTAGAGAAAGCCCACTTAACCCGTCTAATAATATTCCTTCAACGGCATCTAGCGCTGAATAAAAGTAGCAAAGAGTTGATAGGAGAACGAGAGATTTTCCACTTCCGATAAGCACTGTCTGTAGCCTGAAGTGCCAGAGAACGCAGCACGATTGAACCATGGTTTTGAGGAGAAAAAGAGTGTTAGTTCAAAGAAGAATGAACGCCTGCTCATCCCATCCAACGATTACGAGCTCACTTTATCGGCAGAAAGACTGAAGCTTCTTCAGAGGCAAAAGCAGTCACTCCAATATAGTTGCGTAGAAGCAAACTCAATTGCCCCCCATCGGCCCAACAAAGTGCCGGAAAAAACCCACACTAGGCAGGATGAGCTGTGAGAGAAAGTATTTTAAAATTAAAGAGATATAAGGTTGTGGTTAGAGTTTACCGCTAGGAGAGAAGGTGCGTGTATTTGTATTTATAGAGAGAAGACTAGTGGTGAAACATAGGTCAAGTTTGTTCAGAAAATGGTTGGACGATCCGGAGATGCTGTGTAGGTTCTTTTAATTAATTGCTCCGATCGTTGAGACTTGAGGAATTACTGAATAATTTCGGGCTTCCTCCCCCACCAAATCAGTATGAGAGGAACCCATCCATTCTCAGTGTTGTGAACATTGAAATCCCCTAAAAGAGGACCTCCAGTATTGGGATGAGAAGATATGACAGTTTCGTGAGAAGTGTAGTTAAGTAATCAAAAATGCCCATGAAAAAATCGTGTTATGTTAGTGAGAAACAGTAGAAGAAGCACAAGATTATTGTAGGAGGGAAGAAAAGATTTTAAGCCACAGAACATCGAGTTAGGAGATTCGAGATTCTCGCGACGTGTTATAGAGTATTGATTTTACTAGGCACATACTCCACTAAAAAAAACAAAAAAAAAAAAACTAAAAACAAAAAAAAAGTCCGAGTTCGTTAATCAGATCAAAGTATATGAAAGAAGGTCTTAAATTAAAATTGAAATTTTAAAAGGCTAAAACCCTATTTACAGTAAATATTAAAATATTGAATATTAAAAAGTTTAAAAACACTCGCCACTCACACACACTCACGAAATTGCGTACAAAAAAAGAAAAAAAATTGATTTTGATTAACTAAAAAAGTTGAAGCTAAATCTGTATAAGATTATAATAAGCTATGCCAAATAGGTTAAATGTTACGCGAGAAACCCAAGTTGGAGAAAACGCTAAAAATCTTTTGTTTGAAAAGATTTCAAAAAGAGACAAAAATTTTGCTCTATGATGTTATATATGTATGAAAATAATTTATTAATTTAATCTAAAAGTTGCTCATAATTTTTCACCCAAAAAAGTGAAGAAGTATCGCATAAGTATCGCCATGTGTTAACCGATACGGATACCGATACCCAAAGAAAATGCCGAAAATGGCCGATACTACCCGATACCGATACTATCGGTACATTTCGAAGTATATATATTATATATAGTATAATATACTATATATATGATAGTAGGATATATATATATATATATATATTATATATATTATACTATTATAGATATTATATAATATATATATATATATACTATATATATATATATATAATTATATAATAATATAGTATATAATAAACGGTATATTATATATTATATATATATTATATATAATATATATTATATATATATATATATATAATATATATTATATTACTATATATATATATATATATATATAAGATATTAGTTTGTAATCAGATATAATGCTTCAGAAATAAAAGAATCCTAAAAGAAAATTGAATAAGTTAGAAGATATACAGGATTTAGCAACCAAAACTGAAGGAGAACTTAGATTGTAGGAAAACGAGCGGAAACAAGTTATCAGAATCCAGCACAAGCATAGAAATTCCTATTAAATCAAGGCAGGAAGTAATTGAAGAAAGAATTGGATATAATCCGAAGCCTAAAAAACCTAATTAGGTAATATATATTTATTACTGTTTATAATTTAGCGTAAGCTAGAGTGCTTAATCAAAAGGAATTTTGGAACTTTATAAAAGGTCAATTTTTCTTTTGATAGTTTTATATATATTCAAAAGGAAAGTTTATGTTGACGGGAACCTATTGCTATTTTTTAAAACATCTTTGGATAAATTTGGACAAAGTTCTAAATCTTCAAAAAGTATGGAGGTTCAAATTGGTTTTTAGGTTATGAAAAGCAATCTTAATATAGCTACTTCAAGGTTTCAGTGAAATGCAACATTGTAAGAAGTTTCTAAAAAACAAGAAGAAAAAAAAAGCTTATAACCAATACAAATAATAAAAGCTATAGTAGCTTTTTTTTTTCATTTTTTTGACAGGAAATTCAAGTTTTTCATTGAGACATGAGACATAGGTTGGAAAAAAAGATGAGGTAAAATGTATCTTAATGAATTCTGATATAAAACTATTACCTATATATAAATAGAGAAAAAGCCTATTAAAGTTGATTTTCATGTAGGTTAAAAACTTTAAAAAAAAGACCTGCTACAATGAAAGTTATTTAATCAAATTTAAGATTAAAAAATTAAAAGTTTTTAACTTTATTTTGGCATACTCTGGGTTGAAAAGGAATGTAACTAACTCTATACTTTTTTTAAAGGGATAGGTTTTTTATAGTATATATATATATATATATGAGTTATATATAGTTATTATATTATTTATATAATATATTATATATAATATATATATAGTATATATAGTATAATCTATTATATAATAGAATATGACGATAATATATAGATAATATATTTATATATATATATATTATATTATACTATACTAAATTATAATACTATAAATTATATATATATATGTACCTATATAATATATTATATGTATATAGATAGATATGAGTATATATATAATAATAGATTAGAATAGATGGAGATAATAAACAGGAAAAGTATATATAGGAATATATATAATATAGAGTATATAGGAGATATATAGTATATATAAAATATTATTTCACTAGATTATTATATATATATATATAGTATATACTATATATATATATATATAATAATATAATATATATGATGAGAGGAAATGAGTGTGTAAGTAATACTTAAACACAAGAGAGGATATACATAAGGTAGTGAGTAGAAGCTTGGTGGTAAGGTAGAGCATGGTTTGAAGATGGAAAAGGATAGTGAAGATTGATTTATGTGTTGGTGAAAAGGAGATTGTTGAAGTATGTGTTGGATGTTAAATCAGTGAGAGGATTAGGACGCAGGGTTCAGACACTTTCTGGAAAGTCAGGAAAAAAAAAATTTGTCAGGGAAAGTCAGGGAAACGTTTCAGAATCGGCTGAAAGTCAGGAAAATTCCAAAAAGTCTCAGGGAAATTTTAAATTTCAAAACATATGAAGAATATCCATGGACCAAGTTGCATGTTTTTGATATATTTTTTTTTCCTTACTGTATAATTGGAATAAGAGATGTATTTGATAGTGAGTGAATGAAAAGGATAGGCGAGGAATGACATTCCATAATCTACTTCTATCCTGTTTCTTTCTTTTTAGTTCACTATTACCTACTATTCTTCCTATTCTGTTCGTAGAAAGGTTGTTCCAAGTTCATCCTTTTATTGAAGGTGAGGTGGATGGATGTGTTTTAGACTGTATGACTTAGGACACAAAATCTGTTTATATCTTTTTCTTTTTAGGGATTATACTTACTTTTTGAGGTGTTTATTTTAAAGTTAACGAAGTGGAATTTTGAAGATCTATGTTGTGTGCAGTTGAGCTATTTATTAATTATTTATAAATATGTAGTTCACTGTGCTAATCCAAAAAAACTAACTTTATAGGATCAGTTTTAGGAACGTCAAAAATCTTGAATACCCACCAGTTTATTCAGTGGTTGGCTAAAGGACCTTGATAGTTGCCAAGCATACTGCTAAAGTATTTAAAAGAGAGCTTTGAGATCTATCTAACATGGACGGCCAACGCCGAAGTTCACACTGTCAATGATGCTCCGGGAAACTACATTTGAATTTAATTCAAAACTCGCAGGACCCAACCCAATTCAATTGAAATAATCTTTTACGTTAATTGATGTTTAAATAATACAAATATTAATGAAAGTGTGTGCACGAAAAATTTGCCATTCGCATCTCAAACTTCTAATCATATCATCAAACCGATGAATGACCCTGAGTGTCTCATATTAATAATCCAAAACAAAATTACTAAGTTTATCTCAATCAGTTTCTTAATTTTTGCATAAAGATATGTTACAGGAATCTGAAATACATATGGCATTAAAGGTGGTGGTATTAATGTATATTAATAATGTCTTTAAACTTATGCTGCAGATATTTAGAGGAGAATACTCAATATTTAATTAATGAATTTCCGATGTAGTAGCTAGCGCGTAGTTCAATAATTTAAAATATGAGGCTCTGATGAAATGTAAAATATGTGATTTAAACCATGGACTTGCTCCCTATTTTCTATGAAAGACAAAAGCCATCAATAACACCTACTTTGCAAGTGGAAGCTCATATTCGACCCTTGAATTAAAATCTCAATATTAATAATTTTTTGAAGTATTGTCTTTCTAAAGAGACTGATATAGTTTTTTTCTTTATAGTACCTTGGGAATCTAATGATTATGTGGAAATTGCTTGCAAAAATTATTTACATATTAATGACTTAGATATTTTCGCATTGAGAATATCGATAGTGAAGGAGGGTTTCTATATAATTAAGCAATTTTAGTGGAGAAACTGAAAGAACATAGTCTGATTTCTCAGTGCACAATGCTATAAGAATGCATAAGATCTCATGAAAGTATTCAATAAAAGTTTCCTTACACTCAATAAATGTGATCAAATAGTAAGAGCTGCCCATATGAATATGAGAAGAAACATCTCAAAAGAGTCAATAACAGAACCAGAAGTAAGAAACAATGAAAATAAAGCTGATGAAAGCAAGTTATTCCATCCCAATTTTTTGGCCTTAAATGAAAAAGCTGTAGAATGAAGTTTGAAACTGAAAGCTTTAATCAGAAGATGACAGCTATTTTTAAAAGAACCAATTGAAAACAGGGAAATCTGATGAAAAAAGTTTTCCTAAATCTCCAATTTTTTAGCCTTTTGTGTAATCATAGTGTGGTACGTTTATTCACCTAGTCCTATTATGTCAAATGCTGTTCAAAGACCACCCTCCTACTGTATAGCTTACTTCATTTATAGTTTACTTTTGAAAGTAAAATGGATAACGTATGATTGCGTTATCGGCTTGTGAATGGATAAGGTGTAATAACGTAACAGACAATTAAAATAATAGGGTTGTTTTAAATAAATTCAATCCATAGTATGAAATTAGAATAACAGTTTTAACTAAATAGTAAAAAAATTTTCAATAAATTTTAAATATATGAATACTGAGTAAAAAAAAGTTACAATAATGAAATATTATATATTATTTTATACAGCTCCAAAAGTAACGAAAAACATTTATTCCTTTAAAAATAATTTATGAGTGGATAATTTAAGAGATTTAGAAGATGAGCAAGATATTTTCTTGCAAAAATATTATCTCACTAAGTGTGTAAAATAACACCCATAGTGGAATGGATTATCGATATCATTATTGTTTGATTCATGGATGTAACGAATTTTAAGTTAGTGGTCGGGCTAGGATGTAAAGGAAGGTTGATACAGAAGGGGAAGAGGTGAGGCTTGATTTATTATATGACAATTATGAAGTTAGTGAACAGAGGTACATAAAAGAATAAAGATATGTAACGAAGCCACTCGCAAGTATAAATCAGTTTTTGAGTTGTGAAACAAAGTGGAAACTGAATGCAAATCTGGTAGGCATACATTAAGTAAACGAACTCAATGTTAGAAGTGTGCCAAGGAAGTGGATACGACTTGCGATAAAGTAGGAAGTACAGAATGTTAATCAGTAATGGCTGGAATGAAGACGTGATCGAAGCGGTTCACAAGGTAAAAAGAAGATAGCATCTTGGCTCTTATATATTATTAGGCCAATGTGATGTTATAGTTTTCCTAAAGAATAGATGTTTTTTGAAAATTCTTTATACTATTTAAGGAGGAAATAATCAAGATAATCGTACTTATAAAGTGCCCTATTTATGTAGGACGTTAAAAACAAAAGAGGTTTCAATTAAGGAACCCCAGTTTTTGCGTGTCGTTCTAAGTGCTAGTACATGTTACTATTGTTACCTATGAAGGGCATTCATGGTTTCTTGTTGACAGTGAAGCCGATCTAATCGGTGTTTCTGAATGTGAGAATCAATTCTTCTGAAGTGCTTTAGCATATATTGTAATAGGATTTTGCTTCCTTTTTTTATACATCCATTATTGATTGGTGCTTCTTTTGAAATATTCTCTCTTTTCAGATGAATCTGCTCACTATTTTCTCTCTTTATATTGATTGATATTTTAGATGTGAAATGTGTGTAGCGTTGTATGGAGATACAAGAAAGAATAGTAAATTTTGGGATGAGGTTTATTTATAGTAAGGAGGAGTACATGGAGTTAGAAGATTAGAGTAGAGAGAATAAAGATAAGTAGATAAATTAATAATAATAGGAGTAAAAATACTTATATATTTTAAATAGTAAATATATATTATATATATTATTATTCAAGAACGAAGAGACTCCTAGAAGTATGGTGATTGATTGAATTATAATGGAAGAATTATATTAATAATTAAAATTAAAAGCATGTTTATAGGATGGAGATTAATAGAGCTTCCGTAAAAGATAATAATGGAAAGTATGGAGGAATATAGTAACCCCTATATATATATATGTAAGGAGATAAAGAATGAAATAACTATATTATAAACAATTATAACGAGGGCCTATTAGTTGATTATAGCATGAATCGGATCCCTGTGTATATATTATGAGAAAGTGGCTTGTATGCCCAGGGGGAAGAATAGCCGTGTAATGCTGGTATTTAGCCGAAAAGAGTGCGGCGAGTGACCTGTGAAAGGATATGTGTATTATGAAGCTCGGAAGAAACAAGGTGCCGTCTGTGATGGGATGTGGCGCTTCGAGAGGGAATGTGTGGATCCAAAATCTTTACATTGAAAAAAGTGATTGGAAAAAAATAAGGAAAGAAAAAATTTATTTAGAGGGTTTAAGTAAATTGCACGTCTGGCAACAGGGGCCTCTGGATAGCGGATAAAGTAGGGGAGAGCCCTCCGTACCGGACAATGTCCTAGGTGATATATGTGTGTTGTAGGGCTTTTTGTATGGAATGTTCAAAAGTATGTATGACGATAGTGAAATGGTGTCAAAAAGTGATTGTAATATTAATAGCGAGTGAGGCAGGATGTGTTATGCTCCCCCTGGTTATTCAATTTGTATATGGATGGGGTTATGAAAGAATTAGAGATGGGGATGGCATGAAATGGTGTTAGATTGGATTTATTTTTGTGTGGGTAATCTGAAGAGAGTTTGAGGAGATTGGTAGAGAAGATTGGCAGGGAAGTCGGAGTCGGATGTGTTAAAGGAAGGTGGTTTGAGTTATAACGTAAAAACGTAGGATAAGAGTAAGGTTATGGTTGTGAGAGAGTCGAGGACCGAGGTCTTCGGAGTGTATAGGTATAATTGTCAAGATTGGTGGAAGTCTAGCTATGGAACATAGTTGTTAAAAAGTCAGATAAATAGTATATATGTATATATATGGTTGGATGAAATGGGTAACGGTGGAGTATGCAGGTAGTGTAGGGTTGTGAAAGGTTTGAGTGTGGGCCAGTAGGAGTCTTACCATAGGGATTTTCAAGTATGCTTTACCCATGAGTTTTCGATATTTCCCTGCTATAGGGTAGTAGAAAACTAAGGGTCGGAAATTAACGAGGAATATAACAATCTAACAGTTCAATGCTGTTTCAAGATGACAATCTAATAAATGGGGGGAGTGTTTTGTCGTGATTAATGTGTGAAAGATTAGATTTAAAAATGAGAGAATGAAATATATTAGAGAGTTTGTGTATTATATATATTTAAAATGAAGAGAATAACGAAAAAAAAAGTAAGTTGAGACTATGGATACATTGGGCTCAAGTGAGAAAGAATAACGTAATATATATCTATTCACAATATAATCTTAAGATTACATAAAACAAAGAAACACGTAAGATAATATCAAATCAGTGAGGCAGACAGATGATCGTTAGTAGACAAAGGAAACCCTCAATCCCGACGGCAGGGAGATCGAAGAAAAAAGTGGATTGAGTCGAGTAAAAGAATGTCTGGATGAGAGAAATGTGGGTTTGCGCTAGAGCGAGAATTAAAGTATCTATTCTCTGAATGGGTGCTGGGGTTTGTGTGTTGAGTCTTGTTTGGTTTATGGTTGTGGCCCACTCTGGGTCCATGGATGGTGTAATTGTACGAAACCCTAGTTTGCGATACGTCCCTTTTTCGGAGCGCTGATAACAATTCTCCCCTATCTCTATATCTTAAATAGGCTCATTCAGTTTCTGTATTGCGAGTTTTATACTCGTAGAACGACAAAAAGTGGGTCCGCATGAAAGCTCGTTTAGGGTGGTCTATCTTTTGGATCTGACTGCCGACCGATTTCTTCGGACCTGTATTACTACCTAACTAGGAGTCATACTGAGGAGTGGTAGTTAGATAAAGAGAACTTTAGAGCATTTTTCTATATATCCAGTAATATTTATCATAAAAAATTAAAACATTACTACTACTTATTTGCTAATTTAGTATACTATTTATATCTGATTATGATCATAATAGCATACGCTCATTGATTATACACCCTAGATCTGGGGGGTTAAAAGTAAAAAGTTGAATGATATATATAATACTATATAGAATAGAGTATATATATATATATTAATATATATATATATTTATATATATATATATAAATTATATATATGGAAATAAATATAATAATATATAAATTTATGTAATATATTATAATATATATATATATATATATATATTAATATATATATAATTATAATATAATATAATTAATATATATATATTATAAATTGTATTCAATATATTATAATATATAATATTATATTATTCTATTATATATATAGATATATATAATATTAATATAATATTAATATATATATAAATGTATAAATATATGATTAATATATATACTTATAATATTATAATAATCAGCTCCTCTTGATTTCCCTCACGAGCTGTAGGATTAAAGTCTGACCAAAACATGTACCAATTAATACCAAATAATCTCAAGTAACTGCAGGATATATTCTTAGTGGCTAAATTAAAAGTGTAGTGAAGATCCGCTTCTACATCGGTTATCTCTACTGTGCGTCTTTAGTACATCTTTATGACACCCTAGATATCAGTATGTGTGAAAATTATTGGCAAAAAACACAAAAAAGAAAATATATATGTATAATAAAATAAAAATGAAAGAAAGAAAATAAATATAAGTATATAGTATATATTATATAATAATATATATATAAATATATTATATATATAATATTATATATAATATATATTAATATTTATATATTAATAATATTAATATATATTATATATATTATAAATATAAAAAAATCTACCTATTAAACGTGCTTTATCCACTATGCAGGGGTAACACGTGGGGACCACACTAGAGGAAATAATAATATATATAGTATATATAATATAATTATATATTTATATATATATATTATATATATTATATATATATAAATAATATATATATATATTTAAGTATAGATATGTATAGGTAGTATAGTATAGTAAGAGATATTAAATAGTAGTTAATAGAATATAATATATATGATATATATATATATATATATAAAATATTATATATATATTAATATTATAAATAATTAATCATTACAGTATCATTGGTTCAGAGTATTAAACTGAAATGAATGGAATATAAGAGAACAGAATCAAAGAATAAAACAGAACACACGAAGAATCATTCATAACAAAGCAAAGATAACAGAAAAGAACAGAATAAACCGAACAAAGAAAGGGTTGAATAATTCAGAACAAAAAGGGTTGTATTCCAAGTTTCAAAAGTTTTTTTTTTTTAATCTCTTAATAGTTTCATAGATTGAAATTTTCGCATGCCAACATTTGGACTTCCAAACTACCTTAAATGATGCGAAACGTTGACAGGGTTTGGATCACTAAAGCAGCGCTCAAACAGTCAAAACCATCATTGCGTCGTGTCTTTATTTGCAAAAAATATAATATCCTTCACTTTCAATTTCCTAAATTACAAATTACACACAAGCTTAAATGGATTTTTTCAGACCATTTAAGCATACTGGAGTTGATTCACCTCTCATTTTTGGATAAAAGACGGATCTGTAGAAAAGAAAATGTATATATTATTAATCACCTTAGATTCTGAATATACGTGACAGTTCATTTTAGAACCATACCTGATATTCCACTCAATCATGTTTATCATCTTTCATAGCGTTCACAGAAACATTCGATGGAATTTGTTAGAATTTTCTGTGATTCTGACCAATGCCAGAACTTTTTGCTCTGGGGTAATGCATATAGAAAATTCTTTAATTTCAGATGAATTATCGCTGTTAATGGTCAGAATGTTAGTAAAACTCCTCATGACGATGTGGTTAGATTGATTGGTCAGTCGAAACTATTGAAATTGCAAATCGCAGAAAATTATTACTCCGATAGTTCAGATGAGGAATTTAGCGTCAATCGACCAAAGCCTAAATATCCAAATAGGTTAAGGCACAAACATCAACAAACAAGGGCTGAAAAAGTTGTCAGAGACTTGCAGAGTGGTGCCATATTTAGTGAACATGCTGCCATTCATAACAGTGAAAAGCAGAATGAGATCCGGACTGACCCTTTGTGAGAAAGAGACCTCGCTTCACAATAACAGGCTAAAATGAATCATTATGCTATTTCTGCCCGAGGCAAAAAAATCTCGAACACTTTCGCCACCATTTTGGTATGAAAACAATCTTTTAAGCTTACGTGAAGAATATAGTTTATGATTATATATCCAAAACGATTGGTTAACGCCATTTAAGCGGGGTAGACTGTCGGTATTAATAAAATGCGCCACCAAAACTCGCCATTGGCAAGTTGGATAGATTATAAAGCTAATTACCATGAGTGCCTGACAACTGTCTAACCCTTGATGCTAAGAAAAGGGTGATTGGCACCTATAGCTCATTACCCAATCACATATATCTGTATCACAACAGAAGTGTCTGTAACGTCTCAATGGTTGCAACAAACACTAAATAAACCCAAATAGAATTAAATAAGTACTCTGATAAAACAGAGACGGTGTGAGCGAAAGTTCCTCAGCAAGACAAGCGGCTATTACCGACTCGTAAAAAAGACCAAAGATATTTTAGGTTTGTCTGATTAATTTAAACTGTAGTTTATTGACAATCCTTGCGGGTGTTTTGGCGGCTGCGACCTTTCTTTTTCATAAAGCAATGTCGCAGCCCCGCGCCCGGAATGTGTAAAAATTTGAAATTTAGGATACACCTTATCATCAATTCATCATTCTAAAATAATATAATATTGTTCATTCTCTTAATGCATTCATTCAATTCATTTCATGATTTATAACGAGCCGACAATATAGCCCCCCATGAGAAAAGTCAACACACCTCAAAAAAAGTTTACTTCCGAAAGCGATTATTGTCAGAATAAGGCTCTTATTACGACCTATTGTTGTTGAAGAGCTTGTTTGCTATTAAAGATTATTGTTGTTAGCACAACACGAAACAATTGATTTCTGAAAAGGATTGTTCCATTTTTTAAAAAATTTATATCATTTTATTTACATGTGAGTTTGGCCGCTTTCAAGAAGAAACCGACGAAGAGCGGATTAAAAGAAGTGAAACCGAAGACAAACGGAGTAAAAAGATTCCTGGGTCTTTTTAGCAACTCGTTCCATCAACTAGGCCATGTGGGAATTAAACGTGGTTACAAAACTAACTAGAAGGAAGGAGATGCAACTACGACTTTTCCCCCCATAGAAAAGAGCCAAACAACTTTTCTAATCTTGATCAATACAGATATGTACAGGTAAAGAATTGTTGTGCTCAACATTTCTTTCAATCATAATTTATTCATTATTATTCATTCATTCATTCAATAAAATACACAATACATTAATAAACAAAATTCCTGTAATTGTCGCAGGCGTGAATTTCCGATGCAATGGAATTAACATAGCCAACAAATTCACATCTATTACCGACCACACGTTAGCCGTCTCATTGATTTAAAACATATAACTATTTACTTTGTATACGCTAATATATATGTTTAATAAAATTTTTCTCCTAGGTCAATGTTAATCTACTGTACTTCGCTCTTCAATAAACTTAAAACTGGGATCGGGCTTTTAATCGAGAGACCTTAGATGAAAGTCATATCAAATATCAAAATAGTTTTTACAACATATAAGAATATATACTATATACTATATAAATATATATATATATATTATCATATAATATATTTCCATTATTTAATCTTAATAATATAATTATTATTAGTTTAATATACTATACTATTATATTATATATATATATAATATACATAGTATATTATATCTATATAGAATGAGTCTGAATGATACATATACCCCTGTATATATACCATATACTATATTATATATATATACTATATATACTCATAATATATATTTATATACTATATATATAAAATATATATATATACTATATGAATATAAATATGTATATATATGATATACATAATCTAAATATATTATATATATATATCTTATATATATATATACTATAATAATAGATATATACTACTATATATACTTATACAATATATATATATATATATCTATATACTATTATATACTAACTATAATATATATAATATATATAATATATACACTCTATAATACTATTATTAGTATCATATATATATACTAATATATATATATATAATTATTATTAATTATATAAATACATATATACTATATATATATATATATATTACTATAATAGCTATACATATTTATATTACATATATTATAAATATATATATATCTATAATATAATATATACTATGATACTATATAATTAGAATAATATATATCATATATATACTAGATTATATAAATATTATATATATAATATATAATATATATATACAATAATAATATATATATAAGATATCTTAATATATATATTATACTATATATATACTATAATATAATAGTGATATATATATATGAGTAGTATATAGACCAACTTCGGAGAGATACATAATAAATGACAAATATAATATATCATATATAATATAATATACTAGTATTTTAGTATATATATATATAATGTAAATAAATATGTGTTATAATTTATATTTATAACTATAATATATATATATATTAATATATATATAATATATAATTTTTAATAATATTATATATAAGTATATATATTATTTAGGTAGATATATATATATTAGTAGTATATATATATATGAGTATACTGATATATATCTAACATATATATAATATATATATATAATATATATTATATATATACATACTACTATTTATTTATATACTATAACCTCTTATATATACTATATTAATATATATATATATAGTGTACGGATTATATATCAATTTTTCGAAACTTATTATACTATATATATATTATATATATAGATATTATATATACTAATAATATATATATATAATATATATAATATATACATATATATATATACGGTATACTATACTATATTAATATACTATATAATATATATCATAAATATATATAATATATACAGTATATAATAATTGTATTTACAAAAGAAATATAGTGATAATATATATATATATATATATATATTATATACTTTTTTATATATGTATATCATATATGTATGTAAATCATATTATATATTTATATTAAGGTTACTATATTATAATATATATAATAACTAGGTTATTTCGATTAAGAGTATAGTTATATATATATATAAATATAATATACTATATTATTACTACTATAATATATATATATATATTTATATAATATATAGTATTATATAAAGAATAATATATATATTATATTATATATAATATAATATCATAGAATATATATATATATATATTATAGATACTATTATTATATATACATATAACTACTATAATATAATATATATATATAATATAGATATATATATACTATATATTTATACATATATAGGTATATATTATATACCTTTTTCCACTGCAGATACTAACTATATATATATACTATATACTATATGATATAATATATAGTAGTAGTATGTATAATGAAACGTATCATAATTATATATATATCATATATATAATCATACTATCATAATATATTTTTATATATATACTTATATAAATATTTATATATATGATTATATATATATATATACATATATATACTACTATATACGATATCATTTAATACATAATATATTATATATATATATATATTTATATATATAATGAATATTTTAACTATACTATATTTAATATATTAATATATATATAATTAGCTACTTATATATCACATATAGTATCAATACAACGTATACTATAGTATACTACTATTATACATATATAATATATAAATATACAAACTATATATATATATATATAATATATATATATATATATATAGTATATATATAACTAATATAATATACCTTATCACTCCTGTTTTACGGTAATATATATTATATATATATATATATATAATACTATAGCTACATAATATATGAGTATACCGTATATTAGTAGTGCTTATTCACAAATATTCCTTTTAGTCTTCTTCTTCTCCCGTCAATTTGTCTGGAATTAATTATCTCAACTTATGTCTGATCCTACTCTCCTTGTACCGCAGGGTCATGTCGTATAGTAGTAAGCTTGGTGTTGAGTTCACGCTATTGAAATGCTCTGCATGCCTACGCATTTTCAAGGTTGCACAAATTAAATCAATTTATTCACAATCTGGAAATCAGGGGCGCAGTGAAATATAAATGATATATATATATAATACTATATCACTATTATTATATATAGTTATATAATAGTAAAAATATATACAGTATATATATATATATATAGTTTATACTTAAAATTAATATTATATACGTTAATAATTCTATATATAATATATATATTTATAGTATATATTTAATATAATAAATATATATATAATATATCAGACATATAAATTATGGTTATCATTATTATTTAACAAAATTACAAAAAAATACAAAAAATAATTTCAATAAATTAACAGGAGATTACGACTTATTGCATACATTATTTTTTATTTAATGAAATAGTTATGTAAAAAAAATTGTAATCATTTTAAGTAGAAACAATTATATTTCTTTTTACATTCATATTATCTTATATTTGGGTGAGGCACATTCCCCACACAACGACCTATTAAGTATCTCTCTCAGAGGCACTCTCCCCATATCAATTTCTTCTCCATCTTTGTAGAAGGACGCAAAACCTGGGAGCCTTTATTCTCTTAGTTAACTTTAAAGTTTGAACATTCATAACAACCTTATGTTACATGTGTATCCTGTCTTGTTCTATTTTATATAGCCTCTTTATGTCGTTATCAAGTAATATATGTATCTCCCTGTTGTACATAGTTATTTCTGTATTAAGTTAATGAGATGGTGTACTAATGTTATGTTGTATGATATGTTCCTATTATATTATTTATGGTTTATTGATTATGCTATTAGGTAAGTTATAGTATACTAGTAATTAATTAATATATATATATAAGTATAATATATAAATATATTATATTATAAAATCATATACTATATTTTCAATATATATATATATATACTTATATATATATATAAATCAGTATTTACTAGCTTATAATACTATACATAGATACTAACATATATAATTTTTATACTATATACTGATACCGGGTGTTTTTCAAAAAGAATCACATATGAGAAGAGTTATTATATCTTCCTCT